>VDFB02179234.1:68418781-68484372 GCA_007258455.2 Sequoia sempervirens
TCAAGCATGACAAAATAAATATTAGCCATAAGAAAGACTAATTTATAATTTTACTTTTAAGGAATGTATATTTTTAATAATATTATAATTTAGTTAGGATTCAAAAAAGTATTATTCTTAGAGAGAAAAATAAATCATAGGCTTGTCTTCTTTCGTGTTATATACATTGTCATATGCATATAATTACTTATTAAATAATTTTTATTTTTTTTATATATTATTATTATTACAATATATTTAAATATATAATTATAATGTTTTGTTTACAATAAAAGCACTAAATAGAGGTTGATCCAAACATTCAAATAAATAGAAAAATATTAAAATTGTGCTTCTCACTCTTTGTACAAACCCTAAATTAGTAGTTTTTATAGATGCCTCAAGGGATTCCCCAATGTATATCTCGACAAGTGGTGCATATATTATTTTTATCAATATTTTCCATCTCGATGAGGTTTATACATTTAATAAAACTCTCTTGGGCTCACCCCCTTCAAGATTTTCTACACTAGTGGATCTTATTACACGTAGTAAGAAACGTCTTAGTGATGGTAAATACATCATTAGTGACACTAGAATTATAAAATCTTAAACAAATTTGGACTCAAACCCACCTTTTATAAAATTATTAGTTAGGGTCAATGAAATCCCCTTTAATAAAAGGTAGTTTGATTGAACTTTCTTATGTGGTTCCCTATGGTAGACTTTTCTTCTCCTATTCATATGTTGCAATATTGTATTTGTTAAAATAGAAAAAAGTCACCTTGTATGTATAGGGGTTAAATAAAACACCTAAAGACAAGATTTGAAGTGTACATATCCCTTAGAATTAGATTTCTAAAAAATATATTATATATTATATAAATTTGAGTATTATATTTATTTATTTATTTTATAAGTAAGATAGGTCCATTACAAAAAGTAAATTATATTCAAGATAGTTAGAAAAATATTAGAGGCCAATTTTTTTAAAATAAAATTGTACTATAGTCCACATCAGTGTTCATGTTTTAACATAAAAATTAGTTTCTATAAATAGACAAAGAGAAGTACAATATGATAAAATTTAGACCTAAATTTATGTTAGTATCAAATAAAATTTAATAATAAAATATTCAATAAAAATGACAAAAAAAATCTATGCACTAGATATTGGAGTTAAAAATTTAATTCTAAGAGATATTAACAAAAATGATTAGATATTTTAATAGATCGAGTGACGAAGAAGTTTATGTTTCTCACATTTCATCAAAAAACATATTGACATCCTTTGCCTCAACAAGCAAAACTATTAGATTTTTTCCTGATGGGAGTGGCAGCGAGCGAGAAAGGAAGCAGAGGGGGAATTTTGAATTCCCCTGAAGGTGAGGATGGTGGCGAAGCTGAATCCGAGGATGATAATTTGAATTGCTAGTTTTTGGGCATCCTTCGATGTCATTTTTTCTTGTTGGATGCTTGGGGGAGGATACTCTGGCCCTCTCTTTGCTCTATTTAGGTCATTTTTGTTGTTTCAAGCCATTTGTTGCTAAGTCAGTTGACTTTGCCTCTTGTTGGTTCTACTTGTTCGGAGATGTGGTCTTGCCTCTGGATGAGGCATTGGCTGAGTGGTCGTCCTCCTTTTCCTTTTCTTCTTGTGAGGGGCACTGGCTTGGTTTCTTCGGTGGTGTTGCCAAAGTCGGGCATTCTTTTTTTGCTTTTTCCCATCCCTGGCTCTGCTCTATCTGTGTGTTTGGTGGTTGGCTTGGATGTGGAGCTAGTTGTTGCTCTTGTGGTGATGAACCTCCTTCTGGATGTGTTGTCTCTATTCCACTTGGGGATGATAGTGGTTGTTGTGTTCTCCTTTGCTACCTTCGAGGTTGTGGTCCTCTTTTCTATGTGAGATTTTTCTTTTCCTTCCTCTTAAGTTTGATGGTGGAGCTCCTGTTCACTATTGATGGTTCACTCATCATTGTTGGTGTGAGATTTTTGTTTGGGTGTTGCTGGGGGAGCCCTATTTTAGTTTTCATTTCCTCTCTTTGTGTGGGGTTAGTGGGTGCTTTTGGTCAGTTTCTTTGGTGGTTAAGGAGATACGAGTTTATGTTGTTGAGGCTTTTGTTGTGCATTGGAGAGGCTTCCTTGTTTGTGGCGGCTAGTGTTTGTATGTTTCTTGTGAATGTATTGTGGTTGGAGCTATGCCTCGGTGTGAATATTAGAGTTTTCTTTTGTGGTATGCTTGATGGTCTTATGAATTGCAAAGTGGTTGTCTTCAATTCTGATTTTCTGGCCCTGGAGGTTGAGGCTCAAATTTTTTTGGGCTTATTTTTTTGAGGTCTTTGATGGTTTGCTAATGATCTTCAAGGGGGCTGAGAAATCTAAGGTTTTGGGCCTACTGTTCTTGGTTGGCCTTTCTGCTGTGTTCTTTAAAAATCTCTTGGTACTTATGCTAATGGTTGCTAAGTGTATCTTGATAGTTGTGATGCTCCAAATGCTCCTTTTGTTGGATTGAAGAAGTCTATTTCCTTGAATCTTGGTTGAGGTGCTTTCTTTAGCTTCCTTATTATACCAGTCATTTGGGCTACCATGGGGTGATGTGAAAACTTTCTCTATTGGTGTGTCAGCTTCCTACTTGGTGCTATAGTTGAGGTCTCCTATGGAGGTGGAGACTACTTCTTTTGAGGTCGAGCCCTCTCCTTTTGAGACAAATTTGGATTTTGTAGGCTTGGTGGGAAGCTCCCTCTTCTTTTGTTGGTTCCTTTTGAGGTGGAGCCTATATGTGTAGAATTTTAGGGGCACTAGTGGTTCTGGTTCTCACTTCTTCCTATCTTTAAGATGGGAGCTCTCTCTTATAGAGGTGGAGTCTAAGTTGGTGCTTTGATTGTGGTGGTGCTTTGGGTTGGCTTTGGATCCTTAGAGTTTTGTTGGGATCTCTCACTTATCTATTGTGGTGGGGAGCTTTGTTCTGCTGGATTTTCTTACTAACAGGGGTTGGTGTTTTACTACTGTTCTTATTTAGGTGGTACTTCTTGTGGGATATGCTTTCTCCTATAGAGGTGGAGAGGCAAGTAGGTTGATGGGGGATCTATACTCCATCAAAGCTAATGGTGCTTCTAGTTCAGAATTGGATTATCTAAGTAACAAGGTTGATGTGGGATGATTATGTCAAGAAGCTCTTAAACTGTATGGATTTGAGGAATAATTTTTCTTACCCACCCTTGAGGTGGTTGATATTTCAGGTTGTTGTTTTGTCATCTTGGAAGGTGACTTGTTGGCCTGTTTTGTTTACTGTAAGGTCTAGTTTGAAAATCCTCTCGCTCCGGTTATATGGCTACTCTAAAATTTTTGGTGCTTAGTTTTATTATCCCAGACTGCTATTTCATGATAACTATGTTATGGTTTCATACATGTTGGACTTTGGTTAATCCCATAAATGTTCTGCGTACTATTTTGTGGATTAATATGGTGATATTATTTTTTATTATGCTTCAAATGGTTCTATGGTTGCAATTTTGGGTACTTGGCCCATGTGCCATTTTTGGCTCTGGTTTTGTTTGTCTGCTATTGTTTCCTAGAAGTGGATGGTGTTGCTTTCACCAATTTGTTTCTTTGTTTGCTATTTTGTCTTTGTAACCATGGGATCAGGGCCCTTTCCTTGCTTATATAATAAAAAAAAAATGATTGGCAGTAGAAGTCATGCATAATTGATTAGTGAGGTAAAAAACATAATCAATTACCAAAATAGTGATTTAATCTAATAAATTTTGTGATTAATCTTATAAAATCAATGTCCAATAGTGGGTTACTGTTAGTTGTTTTTTGGTCTTTTCATTTGTTAGTTTTTTGTTTTTATATTGTGTTTTAGTTGTCTCTAGTCCATTTTGTTCTATTTTTGATGCAGCTCAACAATTGAGAATCCACAAGATTGTCAATTTTTGTAGCAAGTTCACTTCTAAGATTTTAAATGCCCAAATGGTGACACATAATGAAATAAAAAAAATTGAAATTTTATTTCAATATAGAATGCTTGCAACAACAATGAATTGCAATGGCTTCCACATTTTCCAAACTATGCGACTCCTACAACACCAACTACAGGTAATCACAAGTAAACTTCAAATTACCTGAAAAACATCTATAGGCAACCCAAAACCTGATCATAGCTCTCCTTGAACAGAAAAAAGCACTTGCGACACACATCAAATGCCATCAAATCCTTCCTTAAAAAAAATCACCATTTTCACATATTCATCTCATTATTTTCCTTTCAAAAGATTCCCAAGCAACTTGGGTGTGGTATTTTCTCTCCTCCACCAGTTAAACCTTATGAATACTCATTACTCCTTCCTAGGTGTTGGTTTTCCACTTCTTGGCGTGTGCTTTCAATGGAAATTCAAAAATAATCTTCTTGCCTCTCAACTCACTCTCTTTACTCCCAAGCTTGGGCATGGGATTTTCTTTTTAGAAAATTTACACCTTTCAAACATTTTTTAAAACAATTAAAATGAGAATCAATTAAACAATTGATTTTTTAGCACAATCCTGATAACAAACTTTACTATGTTTTTTATTAGATAAGTTGCATTTACTGGGTGTACTACCTATTACACAACAAGATCGAAGGGAAAAAGAGAGACCAAGATCAACAATACATTATAGAGTCCATACCAAAATTAACAAAAACCAAAAAGATAACAGACACAACACATGGATAACAGAGACCCAATAAAGACACATAGAACAACCCACTAATTGGCAACACCTTCCCATTTCTGAATGGGGAGATTTAAAACATCATCCCCGACCCAATTATGACCCACACCCTCAGTCTTCTTGTCTACTCCCTCCTTGATAACATTGGAGAGAGTGACAAAAAAATTTGTTGATGATCTTAATGGTGAAACTTGTTAGCCTAGTGAACTTCTGTTCAAGTTTATTCATCCCCTCCCACAACTTGTTGATGTCCTCCTTGTCGCTCTTCCTTTGATTCATCTCTTCCGCTATGGCCTTAGGATATGAAGAGTGGGTGGAGTCCTCTTTGAGCATTTTGTTCAGGTCCGAGAAGTGGTTGGGACCTTCCACTAACTCCTCATCCTCCTCAACAATGTCCTTACACTCATCTCTACTGCTAGTCCGCTTTGAGTTGCTCAAAATTTCCTGCACTGATATCTCTTTCTTGTTCTTTACCAATCTATGAGACCTCTTGATGCTTGTTTGCTCTATCCCCATGTCAATACTTGCAGCCACAATAGTTTCACCTTTGGAATCATTCTTTGTAGCATTCTTTCCCTCACAGTCTATGCTCGACAACTCCACCTGGAACGTAGTGTCTTTTTTACTATTTTTCATTATTGTTTGTCTATTTTCCAACTTGGTGGGGGTATTCTTAAGCTCACATAGTCTAAACATAGCCTTGGAATGGGTTGAACCTAACCCCCCTTTCTTCTTTTTTTGGGGGGTTTTGGTCTAGGCGCCACATGGGGTTCATTGTCCAGTGGGGGGTTTTCTCTTCAGACCAACAAAAGTAGTGGGGGATGGTTTCTCAGGGGATAGGTCAAGTTGTTCCAATTCTTCCACATGAACAATAGAGATGGGTTTAGGGGAGCATAGCACCAAATGGAAGTGGTAGAGTCGAAGAATGAGGCCCTGGTGAAGAGGCAGGGGAGACGGTTGGTTAGGGTTTTGAGTAGCAACTTCAAGTGATTCCTTTATCAAGCTTATCCCATTGTTTAGGAAGCGCTTCTCTATCAAATCCCAACTACTTATTAATCAGCTTCTCATTATTCCTAAAAAAGACATTAAGGCTCTAAAGGTTCTGAGTTTTGGTGTGCTTCTTGTACTTCTTACCATTGTAGGAAAGGCCTGTCACCTTGGAAATCACCTCCTCATTAACCTCAAATGAAATTTCTCCCATGGTAACTCTCTTGTCCCTCCAGGAGCTAGCAAATTACACTAACATATTTTCATCATGACCCATTAGAATTTCTAATAGAGGTGCAAACCACCCTCCATGTAGATGTGCCACATAATAGGGTCCCTACAAAAAAAATTGCAATTGTCGGGCTCAATCTTGACCCTATTGCCACCCATCTCAACACATAACTCACATAAAATAACCCAGAAAAATAAAGCTAGATGAGAATTGAACTAGCCACCGATAATTTTACCCAACCTTATAACACCATTTCCAAACCACCAAGGAAAAGAAAGCATAATAAATGATTCCAGAAGTTTACACATGTTGGTGGTCATTCCCAAGGAATTCATCTTTGTGGGTCCATAATATTTCATTAAGTACAATAAGCTTAGATAGAAAGCCATGATGAAATTTATCGGATAATTAATAATCAACGTGCTAGAAGTCACTTTGAACTTACAAATTTTCCTAGACCTTTTAGCCGTAGGGCCAAAATTTGAATTCCTTAAGTACATCATATTAAATATTAGGGTCATCATAAGCTTGATCAGAATATAAATAGCCAACAAGTTGGAGATAAACATCGCTAACCACACGTTCCTAAAAATTTGATGTGATATGCAATACTTACGACAAGACATCTCATAAAAGCCATGGAGAGCCCAAACATACATATTCATAATTGCTAATAACCCCTCGACAGCCCACTTTATCCTCACCACATCCTCTGACTTAGTCCACATCATCAAAGGCCCTAACGTCTAGAGCCACCTATACCCATGAAGAACAACATAGTTGGCCACCATCTAAACAGTTATATCTTTTTGTTCATCAAGGATCAATCCTTTTATAATCACTAGTAGAGCCCCAAGTCTTCTCCAACATTTACAAAGACTCCATGAGGAACCTAAGTTGTCCAAGGCATCTACCACTTGATTTCCCTCACAGAAGGTGTGAGTCAATAACTTCCTTTCTAGTTTTAAAATTAAAAAAATTATGTATAAAAGGATATCCCTTATGCTCCATCCTTGAAAATGACAATGATTAATAAAGTCAATCACCATCTTAGAGTCCCTTTCTATGTGTAGTTTTTTATGCCCAGGGTGATAGCTAACTCAATACCCTTGAGCAACACTCGTGCCTTTGTTGTCATAAAAGACCGTATGTCAATACCTCCAACAAACCTAGCAACAAAGTTTCCCTTGTAGTCCTTGATTGTGCCACCAATGCTAGCTAATATTGGGTTCCCTTTAGCTGCTCTGTCAAAATTCAGTTTGAACCAACCAACGCCCAGGGGGTTCTAGACCATGTTTCTTCTAGCCAAGGACTTAGAGTTATCAAAGGAGTTGATCTCCAGGTTTTTATTCCAAGATTTTTCCATCTTGATCTCCCATTCAACATGGGATTTGTTTGGGGGTTTCCAAGTGTATAGAGAGACATTCTCATAAATAATTCTGAACCTAATACCAAAAACTTCCTTGGATATTTTCTCATTATCTTTGAAGATCTAATTGTTCATCTCTTTCCATAAGAACTAGCAAATGATGGGGGGTTTGACTCCAGATCTCCATGGGGAGAGGGTTTTTAATGCAGATCAAAAATTTGATTCTTACCAGACTGAGATTAAATGTAGCCACTCATACAAAAAAAAGGGATATCCACTTTGATTTTAATTACACAAAAACAATTATGAATTCAACATACTTTCATTGTTCTACATATAGCAATAATAAAAAAGGTAGCTACAAAATTCACTTGTTTCCCTTACTTTAACCAATAATTTGAAACCATCATATAATACCATCTATGCTCACAATGAAATGCCCTTGTTCTGCAAATACACATGCTAAATTCTAGCTAGGAAAAATAATATATTGCATTTGATCTACTCAACTTTCAAGCCTATCACTAGGCTTTCAAACTGTAGATTTTCTACCCCTTTCAATGGGTTGATCTCCTCTCCTCTCCCCACATTTTCTGATGCCTTCTCTTTTTATACATTGGGCACCTAATTTTCTTTTCTCTGTGTTGCATTTATCTCCCAAACTTTTCAGCTTCCACCATTTCCCATGGCTTCATTTAATATTTTTTATCTTCCCAAAAAATGGGCATTCAAATCTGCCAAAGTCCCACGTTTTGAACAAGGAAGTCACTCCATTTTAGCACTTTACATTGGGACATTTATATTATTTTTAATTCAACAGTTTTAAATTACTTTCAACATTAATTTTCAATGCTTTTGGAAGTCACTATAAGCTCAAGACCTCCTAGATGGAGATGCTAGTCGGGCAAGGAAAAAAATCACCAAGGTTTCAAACACCACAACAAAATTTACAAACATCAAAACAAAATTAAGAATGAAAATGATGTGGATAACTAGGGTACCCAAATGCTTCTACATCAGTTTTGGAAGGGGCCAGACCATCCTTCAATAAAGGATTTTATATCCCCATTCAGGGTCCAATGAGTCTCCAGTTTTCCAAAAGCCAAATTCTAAACTTCAACAACAAACGAACAATGCACTAATAGGTGATCCACCGACTCTTCATTAGTTTTTCATAACATGCATCTATTCAGGATTTGGAATCCCCTTTTCCTTAAATTATCTTGGGTTGGAATTTGATTGTGACATGTCGTCCACTAGAAGAAATTTATTTTTGGTATCAAGTGTCTGTTCCAAACCTATTTCCAAAGTCTGCTCTGAATACCCTTGTTAGACAGCAAACCATAAGCTGACCTAATAGAAATATTTCCCTTGTGTTCCTTATTCCAAAAGAACTCATCCTCAATATTGGAAATGGGGATTCTGGTTAGGGAGAGGATGCCCTGTAAGGAATTAGCCAATAGTTTCAAATATGAGGAAAGGGGGTATAATAATCCTAAATATTTCCATTTCCTTCATCCCTACAGACCATGAAGGTAATCACAAAAAATATTTCCAAAGAAAAGATGTGTAGGCTCCATCAGATTCTTAAAATCAGATAAGGATAGGGGGGATTCAAACAACTAGGGATCTTCCTAGAAACAAATGTTGCTACCATTACCAAGTTTCCATCTCAGCCCAGAGTGTAGTAGCTTCTTCATCTTGAAAATATTATTCCAATCCAAAGACCCATAGGGGTGTTCATTCGAGCTGTAATTGATTAGGAGGTAGTTTCTTAGGTACTTTGCATTCATAATCCTACACCAATATTTTTTGTTCCTTAACTGATCCCACCCCACCTTGGTGAGCAAGGCTTTATTAGTAGATTGGAATTTCCTAATACCAATCCCTCCTCTAGCTTTAGGAAGGTAAACCATATCCCAACTAACTAGAGACATCTTTTTTTCCTATGTATTAGACCAGAGGAAGTTTCTTTGGATTTTTTCACATTTTTCAGTGATGTAACTAGGAAGTTTGAACATGGAAAGGAAGTACACTTGAATCCATTAGAGGGTGGCATTAAGGAGTTACAACTTACCAACATGACCAATGATTGAGCCTTTCCACACTGCTAGCTTCTTTTGAATCCTCTCAAGGATAGTATTCCAGAAAGTGGGAGTGAATTCCTTTACAGTGAGAGGGAGACCTAGATACACTGAAGGAAGGGAAGAACTCACACAACCTAGAATAGTGGCCACATGACCCTGTAGGCCAGGAGTGCTTTAAAGAAATAGATAATACTCTTATTATAATTTATACACTGACCTGTGCAAGCCACATAATTGTCGAGGAAACTTTTCCATTTCCTTGCTTCCACAACTGAAGCTTTCCCAAATAGAATGGTGTCATCCACAAACTGTTGAATGACAACTAGATCTAAAGTGGTGTCTAATTTAACACCTTTAATAGAGCCATGCAATAGCATTCTAGAAACATTCCTACTTAGCACATCAACAACCATTATGAAAAAATAAAGAGATAGGGGGTCACCATGTCTTATACCTCTCCCAGTCGTAAAGAAACCATGGGGGGGCCCATTGACCAAAAAAAAAAACTTCATAGTAGTAATGCATTCCAAATAATGTTAATCACCCTATGATTAAAATTGAACTTATATAGGAATTTGGAAAGAAAGTCCCAAATGACTTTGTTGTAAGCTTTTGAGATGTCGAGCTTAAAATCCATACTAGTAATGTTGCACCAGTCCATAGAATGCAAAATTTTGTGATTGGAAATAGTAGCATCCAAGATATGGCATCTTGAAACAAAGTCTTTTTGGCTTGGGCTAATCATTTTTTCCAGAAGGGGTTTCAACTGATTCACCAAGATTTTGGAGAAGATCTTATGAATGGTATTACATAGGCTGTAGGGATGAAAGTCAACCATGGTCTACAACTCCCCAATTTTTGGAATAAGGGCAAGGAAGGTGTGGTTTAGTTGTTTGAGCAGTTTACTAGAATTGAAAAAACCCCTAGCTACCAGAGTTAGGTCTTCCCCCACAATGTCCCAAAAAATATGGAAGAAAGTCAAGGGGAAACCATCAGGTCTCGGGCCCTTGTATGCCCCCATACTGAACACAACAACCCGGACCTCCTCAGGAGTAACAACACCCAAAATAGTCTCATTATCCTCCTGAGTTATAAAAGTAGGAAGGGGTTCCAGTAGTAGGTCATCCATAGCCAGATTAGAGGCCTCAATTGGAGTTGATAGGGCACTTTGGAAGTGACTAGAAGCAAAAAGGCCAATGTGGGTAGGGGTCGTAATAATATCCCTTGACTCATTTTTCAAAATTTTTATCAGATTCCTTTTTCTATGCTTAAGGGCCGAAACATGGAAGAAAAAGGTGTTTTGGTTGCCCTCAGTCAACCATTGAATTTTGGCCTTTTTCTTCTAGAAAATATCTTCTTTTTTCAAAAAATTTCCCATTCCATGCATTCATCCCTTTCCTATTGACATGTCTAAACACTGATATCCCCTTCCTCCATCCTCTTTTGTGTTACCCTAAGATTATCAGCAAGAACTTTTTTGTGATGAAAAACATCCCCAAACACCCGCTTGTTCCACCCCTTAACCATATCTTTGATATACTTGAGTCTGTGGAAAAACCTAAACATGGGGGAGCCATGTATAGTGAAATTCCACCAAGCAAAAATATTATTCCTAAAATATGGATGAGAATTCCACATGATCTCAAAACGGAAAGGGAATGGACCCACATTAGAGTGTTCATTCAAGACCAACATTAGAGGATTATGGTCTGAAATAGTCAAGGGTAAAGCGAGTGGATTGGAGTTCAATAAGTCCATACAATTAGGAGAGAAGAGAAATCTATCAAGATGAACCTAGATCAAACCATACCCCAAATGTCTATTAGTCCAAGTGAAAGCTTGAACTTGCAAATCAATGTCCACTAGACCAACATTATTTAAGAAATCAGCCAAATCACCCATGCTATTAGAGTAATCAATTAGACCCCCGCACTTCTCCTAGGGGTATAGGGGAGAGTTGAAGTCTCTAGCCACCAGCCATCGGGCCCCTCTATTGCTTTGTATCCAATCATTTATTTCCTGCCAGATGGATTTCCTTGCATTCCTTAAATTAGGGGCATAAATGTTAATCATAAACCAAGAACCTCCAACATGAGAGAACTAGACTCCCAGGCTATTCCTACATTAGAATAATTTAGTTCCAGATATCCTATTAGGATTCCACAACATTGACAACCCATTCAAAGCCCCATCTGTATCACTACAGGAAAAAAGGGCATTCAACCAAATATACCTAGCTATGGGTTCAAAGTTTTTTTTTTCATCTTGGTTTCTTGTAATAGCAAAACGTCAACCTTGTGTAATGCTCTCACATTCCATGATAGGACTTTCATTTAGATGCTTTCTTTGAAGACACTTCCAATGTCCTCTATTTACCAATAGTGATCTCTTTTGTTGTCTCTTTGTTCTTGGTCTGTTGCTGGTTGGGTCTACCGAGTTTGGAATCACTTCCCACACCTGCTTTCTTTTGTTTACCCTTTGTCTTAGGAGTTGAAAAAAACTCTTCTTTTGTGGTTTGAACCTGAGGCAAGATAGCCATCTCTATCTATCCAAGACCAAGTGTCTCCTTTGTCACTCCTTCATCCTGTAACTCACCTTCCTCAATATCTTGAAGCTTAGGGGATAAAATATTCTCAACCAGAGGTGCCACAATGGATGGATAGGGGTCATTTCTGTCACAATTCCCTAACCATTTAATCTTTATTTTTTCAACCCAAGGGTTTCTAAAGCTATTTTTGGTAAGAGTTGGATCAGTTTTGGGGGGTTTGTTGTGGTTTTGCCTTGTCAGGAGCGGTTCAGAGTTGTTTCTTCCTTATTGGAAGTGGCTCTACGTTGTCCTATACTATTCTTCTAACTTGTTTCTTACTTAACTTATTCTAAAGCTTTGAATCATAATTACTTCAAAATAGAAAATATGCAGAGATAGGTCATATTACAAGATAAATCTAATTGTGAGGACTAGATGATTAATTTAATCTAATTATAGAAAAACAAGAATCTAACATTTACTCAAATTCAAGATCTAGAATTTAATTCTAACTTTAAAAACAAACTACTCCAATCCTCATTCATTCAATCTAACAAGTAATAATTTCTACTCTGCTCATATTCCATTAAAAGCATAATCATTTATCAATGTTGAACTGTCTGATTTGGAATCTAGTTAATTGGGAAGTAAACTGAAAGGATTCTATTTATTTAATTAACACGGTAATCAATCTAAGATTTAATTAACACAGTAAACTTTATCTAAGATTTAATTAACACAGTAATCGATCTAAGAATGCAATGAAAGATTTGAGATTTATTCTAATATTCAACTTGTAAAACCATTCCAAGAACAAAGATGAAGTTTTAAATAAATGAAGATCAACTATAAACTTAACAGAATCACCTTCCTTTAGTAGAGTGGTCCCTGCTCTGCCTCTGGAGGGATCCAACACAAAATTTGGATCAACTTCTTTTTATTTTCATCAAATGTACCCAAAGAAGGGCGAACTATAAATTGTTTCAAATGGGAATTGAAAAGCAGAGAGAAACTTGAAATCAAAAACTAAGATAATCTAATGAAGAACTAGCTTGAGACTGGATACATATATCCATCTCTTAATTGAAAACGAGGAAAAGTGGGAAATTAAACTAGCTCCAGTCTATTAAAGATATCTTGGAGTGCAGGGAAAACAATCATGAAGATATTGCAACTATCTTTAACTGACACACAACAAAACTTCAAAGCTGGACCTGTGCATAGCTGGAACTGTTGCTCGGTTAATAGGTAACTTGGTCTAGGATGTTGAGCTGTAAAAGGTTAGCCATCGATCTCATTTTGAATGGGAAACAGTTAGCACTTGATTTTGATAAGTAAATGCTTCTTCCAGTTATGCATTAAATACATACCATCAAGAAACAATCACACATTAAATATCATTTTAATCATGCATTTAACAAGAAAAAGCATTTATACAAAATATTTATATTCTAAGTTCTTATGCATAATTAAGTTCATATTTGAATTATATAAAAGGTAATATCATAAGTTCTTAAGCCAAACATAAATTATTAAGTGTTAATATTGCAAAATATATGAAGTCCTTAGAAGGCTTCATCATCCTCCCCCTCTTGCTCATAACCATGTCCTCATGTTTACAGATTGATGATATTAGGAATGTCCTTGTTGAGTGTTTTTATCCATAAAGCATAGTCAAAGGGCTCCTCCTCTATAATCGTTTGTTGATCTATTTTTGCTAACATAACCATGATTTTTTTCTAATTTCTCATACCAGGTTTTCAAAAATCCATTTGGTATTCTATCTAGTGCATTGATTTTACATGTGGGCATGATGATAATAGGGATTTTGAATTTCATACCAATCCACATTTCCTTTTTTTGACGTATCAAACTAATTATATGTCTTACCTTGGTCAAGCTCCACCTAATGTTATTTGGGTTGATAGGCTCCCTTCTCTTCAGTGGATCTAAAATCAAATCAAATCTCTCCATACATTCCTAGAGAGCTATTGGTGCTAATGTTCCCTCTATATCTTGAAAGCATGTTATACTCTTCATTAAATTAGTCCTATAAATAGGCACAACATCGTTGAGCCTAGCCACTGACCTGAATCTATTAATATACTAAATTGCATTAGGTGTTTCTCCCCTCACGGACATACCATATCTTTTCTGGGCATCCCTATATTCTCCCATTCTCTTTGTCCATTCCACTTGATTTTGCAGTAAGGAGACAAAAGATCTGATTTGTAGTCTCTAACATAAATGTTAAGAAGTGAGTCACTTATATCACCCATGAGAAAATCATGTTGGTAGAAGTCACACATTTGATTCTTAACATTAGGATGACTACTAAAATATGATTGAAGGAAAGCATTATCAATCCAGAAATATAGAGGTCTCTTCAAAATTAGTTTCTTCAACTTCCACTTCCAAAACATTTCCCTAAGGAATAAGCCATACATCCTTGAAGGTTTTCTCGTTGCAACAAGTGCAAAAGCAATATCTATAGCTTCAGTTAATCTACCTTCTGCTTCATTTCTTTCCTTAGTAATTTCTTCTATTCTATCTTGAAGTTGTTTATTGATTTGTTTATACTTCATAGCAATAAGTGAAAGATACCTTGGCTCTGTGGCCTTTTCCTTGGGTTTATCCTCTGGTGGAGGTAAATAGAGTAAACCAGAAGGTGGATATACAGTCTGCTTTGGTTCTGTTGTTTCAGGAGTTGTTCATTTCCTTCTTTCCATTTCCTCTTTTAACCCCTGAATTTCATTGTCTTTTTGTTCACACTTTTTAGTCATCTTGGCTAGATCTCCTTTCACATTTTCTAGTTGTGCAAGAAGTTGATTTGTGTCTTGTTGGACCTGTGTCTTTAGTTTTTCCATTTCGGATTCAGACTTTGATATATCTTCATCTCTTTGTTTTAATTTCATTTCTAGTATCATGTTTTGCATTCTGTATTCTTGTATTTCTTTTTCCAATCTTGATAATTTCAATGCAAATTGAATTTGTGTTTCTTCTTCTTTTCTCCAATTTAAACCACTATCTATTCCTTGTGGTTGTTCTAAAGACTGTTTTCCTTCTTTTTGGACAAACACTTCTTCCATTTGTTTAGTAAATTGAGTTGGGTTACTAAAAACATTAGGAATTTGAAATTTTTCTTCATCTTCTAAAGGAGATTTTTGAGCAGTAGAAGGGTTTTCCTCATGAATACTAGGGCTTGGAATAAATGATACTTTAGCAGGGGAACTAGAAAATAAATCTAGGGAGTTGTCCTTTGGTGATTGAGAATCTTCTTTTTCTTTTTCAGCTCCTCTGCCTCAGATTCTTCAATTTGAACTATGGGGGGAGATTTATGATCATTTCTCTTCTTCCCTCTTTTTAATTTCTTTCTTCCCTCAAGTTTTTCTAAATTTTCGGCCTACTTTCTCTTTTTCAAATTTTTATCTTTTCTAGTCTCTTTTTCATTTTTAGGGCTTCCTTTCTCAGTTTCAGTTCCTTCTGAAGTTTTTACCTCCCTTACTTTCCTTTTCTTGGAAGACGTTGATTCTTCAGGGTCTTGTTTCCGAGGCCTTCCTACAAAATTTTCCCTAGTTTCTTTTGAACTCATTCCCTTCTCTATTTTTAGAGTTCTAGTCATAGGCGTTTTATACTTCCCTAAACCCCCACCCTTAGCATTCATCAAAAATTGTAGCCATTTTTCTTCACCATTAGGTTTTTGTATGAAATTATTCTTAACAATCAAGTGCATTAAACCATGATGCATAATTCTACTTTCTTTCTGTTTTCATCTCATTGCCATGTCACTAACTTGTGAAAACAAGAATGTGGGAAAATTTACCCTTACCTCAAGTTTAGTTTGTCCATGGTGAACATGAATCAATAACTTCAAAGCTGGCCCCACCCCGAAGCATACTGACCCTCATAGGTGAAATATTTCATCAAGCAATGCACTATTGAAGACCAGGGCTCTTGAAGACTCCCTCTTTCAATACCCTTGTTTTTCCCTTTGTGAGCTTGAAAAATGGGATGAGGTTCTGGGTTAACTTGAAACATTTGTAAAAGCTCTTTTAAATCATGCTAACCTCTTTTAACAATTTCGCCTTCAACTGGGATTCCAAACAATGTGCTAATTATAGTTGTGGATACAAGAATAGTTTCTCCTCTCACAATAGTGAAGCTGAGGTGGAAATTCTTTACAAATTCTTGAATGATGTCCCATTCATACCCTTCATATTTGAGTATAAGTTTTAGCCATCCTACTTGTTGTAACCATCTCCTTGTTTCATTATCCAAAATTTCTTCTTTTGGCTCAACCATTTTCTTGTATCCCATTTTCACTGACTGGAGACTTTGAGAAATTCAAGAACAATCTTCAATTAGGAGAAAATATAGAAAAACAATTTTGCAAGAATGACAATGAGTCTTTTTATTTTTGCTGAATAAATTTGAAATAGCTTATAGTTGTTTCTTGACATTAAGTATCATTTACTCGACATTATGTTTAGTTTGAACCAAAGTATATTTCGCACGCATGAGATATCTCGCCAACTAAATTGTTTAAAATTTTGTTGGTGAAAGGTGGAAAAAGTATATTTAACTGATGTTGGCATATAGATGGCTTCTAAAACCATCACCTCATAATCATTACTTGATAACTCATGTCACCTCACAATATCTGCCCAATAAATTACACTTGGCTTTAAATTGAATGACATGATCTTTTAAAAAACTCTATGATAGATAAATAAATGCATTTAAACTTTCAAGAAATAAATGCATCATATAAATACTTACCCCATCGGCGTGAAATGATATTGATTTGACTAGTGACTTATCCGACGATGAAATTTACTAGAAAAATATTTTCTTTTTCCAAAAAGGATCAAAATCTTTGCTTTCTCCAAAAAGGATTAACCTCTGTCAGAGTTCTTCAGACTGTATGATGTACTCAATCATATCTAATAAATATAACATGTTGAGCTCAACCCTTTGTGGGAGCCCAATTCTTCCACATGCTATAATATTAAACCATTAAAATCTAAAATATTAAATAGACCTATACCTGCACAGTCAAAAAAATAATTAGCAAAACAATGAGGCTTTCAATGATGCATGAATTTACTTTTCTGCACCTAAATGTTGTGGATTGCATCAATCATCAATTGATCATTTAATAACTTAGAGCAATCAGAATTTTTCCTCTCAAAATATTCTTTCAATACTGAGAACAACCGATCAAGAGTGATCAGGAGCTATTAGAAGTTGAATTAACTTATACATTTAATCAAGCTTTTACCAAGGGATTGATGTCCAAATCAATCAAGAGCTATCAGGATCTCTCTGATTTAGTAAGGAGCAATCATAATCTATCCAAATCTGTACCTGCAAGAGACAAGAAGGTTAGAAGAATTTTTTTTTGGATAATTTTTCGGAAGGTAAACCGCCATTTCTGGTTTTCAATTCACCTTCTTTATTCATGGAAACTAAACACTAAGGAAAATATACTTCTAAAGAAGAAAATCATTCTTAGTAAAATGTTCTATCCTTGATTGAAGTTTAGTTGAAAATTCCTCCTTTGATGTTGGTTTATGATAAAGTTTAAGTCTGTGTCCATTTACCAGCATTGTCTTCCTTTCTCCATTGATAGGTATCAATTGAACAACTGCATTATCAAAAAATTCCTTAATCTCATATGGTCCAATCCATCTAGTATGCAATTTCCCTTTGAATTCTTGAAACCATGAATCAAATAGTAATGCCCAATCCCCCAAAGTAAATTGTTTACTGTGAATATTCTTGTCATGCCATTTTTTCCTTTGATGTTGAATTATTTCTATTTGATGTAAGGCTTCCATTCTCATTTCATCTAACCTGTTCAACCACATCACTCTATTTATTTGTGCCTCAGTTAGATATATACCCACTTTTAAAGTTTTTCTAAGTGTTTCAAGTTCAAATTCTATACGAAGAATAGGTGTCTTCCCATAAACTAACTCATATGGAGAAAACCTTGTGGTTGTTTTCCATGTTGTATTGTATGCCCAAAAAACTTCTGTTAATCTATCACACCAATCACTCTTCTGAGATGAAACTATTTTTGAGAGTATATTCTCCAAACTCCCTATTAGTTACCTCTACTTGTCCATTTTCTTGAGGATGGTATGGTGTTGAATTTCTATGTTGAACTTGATATCGCTAAAGAAATGCCTCAAGCATTAAAGACATAAATTGTGGCCCTTGATCTAATATAAGTGTTCTAGGCTCTCCATATCTTTGTAGGATGTTTTTGTACAAGAAATATGTAACTCTTTCTTCTTTAGCAACTAGTAATGCTTTAACCTTCACCCATTTAGTAACATAATCAGTGCATACAAGGATGTAGTGATTTCCTCTTGATGGTGGATCTTTGGGACCAATAAAATCAATTCCCCATTTTTCAAATGGTTCCAGGGAAACTTGTGTTTGAATTGTCATTTCTTTAGAACGTGTAGGTCTTCCCATTCTTTGAAATTGATCACAATGTTTAATGTAGTGAGTTGCATCCCTAGTCATTATTGGCCAAAAATAGCCTGCTCCTAGAATCTTATGTATTGTTCTTCCTGTAGAATAGTGTCCTACACCTAGATCATCATGAAATTCCTTCAAGATATCATAGACATCAATTTCCTATACACATCTTCTCATGACATGATTTGGACACATCTTAAACAAAAAACCATTAATCCATTCAAATCTAGAACTTTCTCTAATTAATATTTTTTGTTGTTTAGATGAAAAATAAGGACATTTCCCACTTGCTAAATAATTAGCAATATCAGCAAACCAAGGTTTTTGAATTGATATAGTAAATAGATGTTTGTCAGGAAATGTATCTTCAACTGGTTCATTGTTGTCTTGTAAAACCATCATGGACAAATAATCAACCGCAACATTATCTTTACCTAGTTTATCAACAATTGTTATATAAAATTCTTGTAATAACAAACATCGAATGATGCATCCTCCCACCACAACGTTAATCATTAGGTATCAAATAGTTGCATGGTTTGTATGTACAAAGGTTTTATAACCAGTAATATAATGTCTAAATTTTTTAATAGCATACATAATTTCTAAAAATTCCTTTTCAGTAGTAGTGTAATTTTGTTTAGCTAGGTTAAGATTTTTGTTTATGTAATAAATGGCATGCATTGCTCCTGATTCATCCTTTTGGACAAGAACTGCTCCAATAGTGAAGTTAGATGCATTTGCATTTATATGAAAAGGTTCACCCTAGATTGGCCCAGCTATAACAGGTGTGGTTGTCAAGGCTTGTTTTATTTCATCAAAATATTGTTGACGCATTGCAGTCCAAAGAAATTTTGAATCTTTCTTTAACAAATTAAACAGAGGACCTACAATCTTACTAAACCCTTCTATAAATCTTCTATAATAACCAGCATGTCCCAAAAAACTTCTTATTTCAGTTTGACTTTGAGGTACTAGTATCTTCAAGATAATCTCAATTTTCTTAGGGTCTACCTTGATTCCTTCTTTTTATAGGTGATATCCTAACACAATTCCTTCAATCATCATTAATAGAATCTTTTTTAGTGTTCAGTGATAACCTATGGTCTTTGCACCTATTCAAAACTTTATTCAAATTATTCAATGATTCTTCATAAGTTTTTCCATGAACTGTAAAATCATCCATGTATACTTCCACACATGTTGCTATTAAATCTACAAAAATAGAAAGAACAACACGTTGGAAGGTAGCAGGTGCATTACACAATCCAAAAGGTAAGACTCTATAAGAAAAGGTACCCCATGGGAAAGTAAACGTTGTCTTATCTTGAACTTCTAGAGCTACCTGAATTTGATTGTATCCACTAAAACCAGCAAGAAAAGAAAAGTAACTACTGCCCAATAAGTTATCCAATACTTGATCTATGAAAGGTAGTGGAAAATAGTCTCTTTTAGTAGCCTTATTCAATTCTCTGTAATCCACACATACTCTCCACTTACCATTTTTATTAGGCACTATGACTAGTGGAGAAACCCATTGACTGTCAGAGATAGGGTAGATGAATCCTACCTGAAGTAATTTTTCTATCTCCAACTTCATAATATCTCTTAGTGCAGAAGTAATCCTTCTCTGAGCTTGTCTTACATGTTTGAAATATTTAGTGTAAATGTGATGTGTACAGTTATTAGGATGAATCCCTCTCATGTCCTTATAATCCCAAGCAAATATCATCTTCTTGTTTAGTCGATAAGGAAGCATTAATGAGTAAGGGCTTATTTGTCTGTACTAAGATTTGTTTAGTCTTGTTTTGAAGAGTGGAGGGTTCTCCAATCAAATTATTTAAAGGACAAGGATGTGGAAAATTTTGATGAAGTAATTGGCAATGATCTGAATCAAAATTCATGATATTAGTTAAAGGACAGTGATCTTGATCATCAATAATATCATGAACTTCAATATTTCCTTCTTTTTCATCCATACATTCTTGATATTGTTCCACATGATCTGCTAATGTTACCATAGCAAGTTCTAGAACCTCGTCATCTTCCAAACTAAAATCATCAGTCCAGCTGTGATTTTTAGATGACAAAGACGATTTTACTAGTGGGTAAAGGGATAGTTCTTTCTGTCTGATTCCATTAGAAATAGTCATGCTTCTAGACCTACAATCAATAAGGGCAGCAGATGTTGTCAACCAAGGTATTCCCAAAATGATTGGATAGCCTATCTTTCTTTGTTTATTTTTCAAGACAAGGAAATCAATAGGATATTCCGATGTGTCAATAGTAACAATGACGTCCTAGAGAACCCCTTCTAGTTTTGCAATTGATTGATCTACTAATTCTAAGATTGTGGTTGTTGGTTGAACACTTGTAATTCCTAATTTGTCAGTTTTTTCAATTGTAATAACATTAATGGTAACTCCTAAATAAATAAGGACATTTGAAATTTTAGTTCCATTAATGTTAAGGTTAATTATTGGGCTTACTGGATCACCATACTTTTGAGGGATCAACTTTCCTGAAAAAAATTAGATAATTTCCCTCTGATTTTAATTATAGAAGGTAACTTATTTTTCCTTCTAGGTGTTTTGACACATAAAGACTTAACCACCTAGTTAATCTCTAGGAGATCACAAATACCTCTTATTAATGGAATCTCAATGTTAATCTTTTTAAGTTATGTGACAATCTAGGAATCTACCAAATCATCATGTTTCTCCTTGGCTTGTTTCCCAACCACCAATTCTTGTTGAAATCATGTGGGAAATGGTGCTTGCTTCTTGGAAGAAATTTGTTCATTCTTTTGCAATGTATCTTTCATCAGATCTTGTTGTTGTTCATCCTTTCTCAAATAAGGTTTTTTTGGTACTAACTGAGTTCTTAATTGAATATCTTTTAAATCAATGTTGTTTAAATCAACTATATTAGGATCAACATTGTAAGTTGGTTGTTGAGGTTTAACATTTTTAGGATTGGGAATTGGTTGAGCTGGAATTTGAGGTTGATTTATTGCCTCAGAGTTTGAAGGTTGTGTGGAACCAAGAAAAAGTGACTAATTTTGATTCCAAGGTCTTTTTGGTCCTTGGTTTTTCCACTGATAATTATTACCTTGATTAGGCTACCATTGAGGTTGATTAGGCTGCCATTGATATTGATTGGGTTTCCATTGAGGTTAGTTCTATTGAGGATTAGTCCATTTAGGCTCTCCCCAAGGTGGTCCCCAAGGTGCTTGCATAGAAGGAGGTGGAATTAGAATTTCTTGGGAATTCCACTGTGACTGTGAATTCCATTGGCCAAGGGGATTCCATTGATTATTCCATTGATTCGAACTCCAATTGGAATTGTTTTTGGAATTAGAATACCCTCCAAATGTAGGATTAAATTACCTTTGTCCTATATAGTTGAGTTTTTCTTCCATAGGTAAGGATTGAGAAGGTTTCTTCAAATGATTTTTAATCTTTGGAAGGAGATTACATTTACCAGTAGAATGCATCTTCTCACAAATATCACACAAATCTACCTGATTAAGAGGAAATCCCCTTAATGGATGTTTGTCTTTGCATTTAGGATAATATATAGTGAATGGTTTTACTGTTATTTTGTCAGGATGAGAACTAAGATTAAGATATCAGTTTTCAAATTTTCTATTTCTTCCATGACCTTAGAAACATCAGTTGAGGAACCCCTATTTTTCTTTCTAAAGCTTGGTCTTGTCCTTGAATAGTTCCTACAAATCTCAACTATATCTCCAAAGGTAAGTTTGTTGATGTCCCCTTTTCCTATTAAGTTCAAGGCATCTCTTGAATCATCATCAATTCATTTTAGGAAAATGGACTTACTAATCTCTTCATCCAACCCATTTCCACATCTTTTCAAAAAAAATTGGTATCTATCCACATAATCTTCTGAACTTTCTTCTTCCAATTGTTTCATTTTAAACACTTCCTATTTTTTGGCCCTAACTCGATAGTAATCTTGGTATTTTTCTAAAAATAATCTTTCCATTTCTTCCCAAGAGTGAATGGAATTGAAATTTAATCCCATGAACCAACACAAGGTTGATTCCTTCAGAGTGGATGGAAATAGCTTCAAATTTTGATTATCAGAAGTGTAATAATAAGTTTGACATAATACTTTAAATTCAAACAAGAATTGATCAGGGTCCTCCAAAGTTTTCCCACGAAATGTAGACAACACAGAGGGTGAAATATTTTTCATGGGTGGTTCATTAACTTCCTTGTTTAGAGCAATAGGGAAAGAGAATGTTTTGTTAGGAACCTCTTCTTCTCTATCTCCTCCTTCTTGGTCTGCCATATCTTCTGAATAGATGGAGACTATTTGATTTGAAGATGATGAACTCAAAGAGTGTGATGGAGACCCCTATGGAGAAGATATCGGATCTCTTCTTATAAATCTCCCAAACTGGTCTCTTTGTCAGTTCATCAACTAATAAAGAGATTCTTACCAAAACTTAAGGCTTAAATTTTCTTTTTGAAGGCTAGATCTTCCCCAGAAATGGTGCCAAAAATGATGGTTAGGGGTTGTTTTTGTCACAATTCCCTAATCATTTAATCTTTATTTGTCAACCTAGGGGTGTCTAAAGCTATTTGCAGTAAGAGTTGGATTGGTTTTGGGGGTTTTTTTGTGGTTCCACCTTGTCATGAGTGGTTCAGAGTTGTTTCTTCCTTATCAAAAGTGGCTCTATGTTGTCGTATGCTATTCTTCTAACTTTTTTCTTATTTAACTTATTCTAAAGCTTTGAATCAAAATTACTTCAAAACAAAAAATGTGTAGAGATAGGTCATATTCCAAGCTAAATTGAATGGTAAGGACTGAATGATTAATTTAATCTAATTGCAGAAAAACAAGAATCTAACATTTACTCAAATTCAAGATTTGGAATTGAAATCTATCTTTAAAAAAAAACTACTCCAATCCTCATTCATTCAATCTAACAAACTACTCCAATCCTCATTCCTTCAATCTAACAAGTAGTAATTTCTACTCTGCTCATATTCCATTAAAAACATAATCATTTATCAATGTTGAACTAACTATCTAATTTGCAATCTAGTTAACTAGGAAGTAAACTGAAAGGATTCTATTTATTTAATTAACATAGTAATCGATCAAAGATTTAATTAACACAATAATCGATCTAAGATTTAATTAACATAGTAATTGATCTAAGATTGCAATGAAATATTTGATATTTATTCTAATATTCAACTTGTAAAACCATTCCAAGAACAAAGATGAAGTTTTAAATGAATGAAGATCAACTATATACTTAATAGAATCACCTTCCTTCAATAGAGTGGGCCCTACTCAGCCTTTGGAGGGATCCAACACAGAATTTGGGTCAACTTCTTTTTTATTTTCATCAAATGTGCCCAAAGAGGGGCGAACTACAAATTGTTTCAATTGGGAATTGAAAAGCAAAGAGAAACTTGAAATCAAAAAATAAGATAATCTAATGATGAAATAGCTTGAGACTGGATACATATATCCACCTCTTATTTGAAAATAGGGAAAAGAAGGAAATTAAACTAGCTCCAGTCTATTAAAGATATCTTGGAGCGCATGGAAAATAGTCGTGAATATCTTGCAACTATCTTTAATTGACGCCAAACAGAACTTCAGAGTTGGACCTGTAAATAGTTGGAACTCCTACTCAGTTGACAAGTAACTTGGTTGAGGATGTTGAGCTGTAAAAGGGTAGCCACCAATCTCATTTTGAATGGGAAACAATTATCACTTGATTTTGATAAGTAAATGCTTCTTCCACTTATGCATTACACACATACCATCATGAAACAATCACACATTAAATATCATTTTAATCATGCATTTAACAGAAATAAGCATTTATACAAAACAATTATATTCTATGTTCTTATGCATAATTAAGTACATATTTGAAGTATATAAAAGGTAATATCATAAGTTCTTAAGCCAAACATAAAGTATTAAGTGTTAATATTGCAAAATATATGAATTCTTTAGAAGGCTTCATCAAAAATCACCTCAGTAACATGTAACGGGAGGGACTTGCAATCTAGAACACTATTGGGAGAGGACCCACTTAGTGTTGAAGCATAATCAACATAAACCATTTTCGTAGATTGAAACTTCAAGATCATTAGGTTAGAAATCCCAGCCTTAGCTGGGGAATCAATGATCTATTGGATGAGGTGGATGTGTTGCTGATATGTGGTTGTCATTGATGTCAACACTATTAGCCTTCAATACATCAAAAGTTGTATATGTCGAGGATATTGAGAAAATTGTAAAAGAAAGTGTTCCAGGTTCCTAGTGGAACCGTGTAGGTCAGGAAAGCGTCTTGTTTTGTTCGTTGAAGATCAACTACTGTGGACTAAAGGCTTTATTTTTTAGAGTATCTAGATCATCTACCGAAAGTTTTAGAGGTCTGCGTATATATTTGATCGTGTTATGGTCTGACAATATTTTTGTGGCCTCTGTCAATGTTCCTGAGTGAAGTTTGTGTGATTCTGGTAATTCTAGTTGTTGCAGATGTTTTTCTGTTGTTTCTTGGTGTTCTTGGATATTTCTAAATTGTGCTCTATCTTTGTGGTGCATCCACATTGATCGGTGTGATCGTGGTCAAATATTTTCTTTTGCACATTCAGGTTTTCATGTTCTTGGCCGACATGATGGTGGTAACATGCTATGGATCCTTGAAAACTAAAATTTGAATGTTTGGCACACT
The DNA here is from genome assembly GCA_007258455.2 of Sequoia sempervirens. Classification (NCBI taxonomy): domain Eukaryota; kingdom Viridiplantae; phylum Streptophyta; class Pinopsida; order Cupressales; family Cupressaceae; genus Sequoia; species Sequoia sempervirens. The sequence goes on from VDFB02179234.1 coordinate 68,443,895, forward strand.
CATGAATATTGTTTTGGGTCGGATCATTTTTTTGGCCGATGATGTTTAGATCCACATTGAAAATTTAATTGTAAATTTGGGCCGACATTGCAAATATGTTTTATTTTTCTGCATGACTAAGTTGATGAAATCTCATGTAGCAGATATATAAGAGTGATTGTTTCATCGGTGCAAAGTGTGCTTCATGTGCTGGGTGTGCTCCTATGTGTGTATGTGTGAATACCATTCAATTGCAAAGCAGAGTGTGAAGAAGACTGAGCGAAGTGTGAAGTAGTTTAAGTGAAAAGTGAAGGAGTTTTTTTGTGCTTAATTGGAACTATAATCAGGCTTGTGCAGAAGCTATTTTCTCAGTTCGTACCCTCCAGATTTAATCTTATTCTATATTGTTGGGCAATGAGCCCCTTCTATAATTGAGTAGTGAGCTCTAGGAAGTGTGCCTGAATGCATGTGCATTCCCTTTATTGTATTCATTATAATTTTAACAGGGTATAATATTGTGGACTAACATCCATCGTGGTTTTTCCGCTAACAGGGTTTCCACATAAAAAATCTTGGTGTTCTCTGTCTCTTTGATGTGTTAATTGCTTATTCATCATATCTGAGATTAAGTTAAGTAAAGTTTGAAAATTTTATTATTTTGTGACAACTGATTCACCCCCCCTCTCAGTTGTCTATCCTTGTTTTTCCAACAATTGGTATCAGAGCAAGTTCCTCTAAAGAAGTCTAAAAGCTTGAGGTGATCCAAGATAGCAACATACAAGAAGGACAGTCTGAGATTTGATTGAACTAACTACTCACTATGGAAAGTCAGGATGCAATGTCACCTAAGGTTTATTGGTGAAGCTTTCTAGAAGATTACAAAAGATCCATATGTTATTCCTCAGAATGGTCCCTCCATTGCTGATGAGACCGAAGGTGTTGAGAACAATATTAGGGTTATTGAAGCTTTGGTGAGTGCTTTGACAGATTCAGAGATGAAAAATGTGATAGGACTGCAAACTCATGAGATTTGGATGAAGATGGAAACTTTGTATGAAGGAGATGCATAGGTGAAGATGGCTAAGCTACAAAGTTTGAAAGGAAAGTATGAGAATTTGAAGATGGGTGAAGATGAAAATATCACTTCTTTTATGCAAAGAGTAAATGAAATAATGATGGGTATTACATGTGCCAGTGGTTCTCTAGATGAGGATGAAATTGTGGCTAAGATACTCAGATCCTTGCCTCCCTCCTACAAAGTGAAGGCTCATGCTATTGAAGAGCTCAGATCAGTAACAAAGATGTCAAGAGACATGCTAGTTGGTAAGCTTACTACTTTTGAATTAAGTGAATTTGGTGAATCTGTTTTGAAGATTGAATCTGCATTCAAGGCTATTGTATCTGGAAGTAACAAGCAAAGATATGGTCTAGGAGAATGTTCCAGAAATATATCCAAGTATGATGAAGAACTGAAACAACTCGAAGATAAAGAAAGAGACGTAGAAGAATTGGAAGCACTGATTGTAAAGAAAGAAGGTAGAGGAAAAGGTAAGTATGAAGGAGTGTTGCATATTAAATGTTTTTCTTGCAGTAAAATAGGTCATTTTGCATCAAGATATCCTGAAAGAGTTCCTAGATCTAAGCCTAACAAGTCCAAATTCCAAAATAAATGTTACTTTGCTGAAGGAGTGACTAATGATGAGTCTGATAAAGATAATTGAAATGAAGATGAATGGGTTTTCATTGCTACCATTGAAAATAGTCCTGTGGCTACTGAATCTGCTAAAGATGAGAAAGCTCTTGCAGCCCAAGTTGAAGAAAAGGATGATTGGTTTATTGACAGTGGATACTCACATCATATGATTAGTGATAAAAACAAATTTGTAAGTTTAGAGAAGTATGATGGTGGTGTTGTAAGATTTGGAGACAAAAAAATTGGTGTGATTTATGGTAGAGGTTCTATTTTCCTTGGTGGTAAGGATAACACTGATGATGTTATTTATGTTGAAGGTTTGAAGCAAAATCTTTTGATTTTTGGACAAATGGTGGACAAAGGCTATGATCTAATATTCAAAGATGGAAGATGCAAGATACGTGGAAGTTCTAGCAATATGATTGCTAAGGTAGAAAGACAAAAGGTAAGATTTTTCACCTGAATTCTGCTAGTGGGAGTTGTTTAATTGCTCAAGTAGATGAAAGTCAGTTGTGGCATAGGAGGCTATGTCATGTAAATTTTGATAACATTGTAAAGGTAAGTTCCACTCAAGCAGTAAGAGATCTACCTAAGTTAGTGAAGCCTGCTAACACAATTTGTAAGGAGTGTCAGATGGGTAAACAAACTAGAGTCTCCTTTCGGAGCAAATAGTTGAATTCAAATGATTTGATGGAGCTACTACATACTAACCTCTGTGGTCCCTCTAGAGTCAGAAGTATTCATGGAGAAAGGTACTTTATGTTGATTATTGATGATTACTCTAGAATGGTATGGGTTTCCTTCTTAAGAGAAAAATGTGAAGCACTAGAAAAGTTCAAAAGTTTCAAGGCTATGGAAGAGAATGAGAAAGGTCTAAAAATCAAGTGTCTGAGATCTAACAGAGGTGGTGAGTTCACCTCCAGGGAGTTCAACTCTTTTTGTGAAGAACATGGAATCAGAAGACAGTTATCTACTCCCCAAACCCCTCAAAAAAATGGAGTTGCAGAGAGAAAGAATAGAACAATTTTGGATGCTGCTAGAACAATGATGATAGAAGGAAATTTTCCCTAGATCTATTGCAGTGAAGCTGTAAGCACTACTACGTATACTTTAAACTGGGTAAATGTTAATGGTAATTCTGGTAAGACCCCTTTTGAGCTATGGTTTGGTTATGAGCCTACTATTAAATATTTCAAAATCTTTGGAAGAAAATGTTATATCAAGAGAGATGATGATATAGGAAAGTTTGATTCAAGAAGCGATGAAGGAATATTTTTAGGTTACTCTACTAAAAGCAAGGCCTAACGATGTTATAATAGAAGACTGAGAAAGATGGTTGAGAGTACAAATGCCAGAGTTGATGAGGACTCGGCCACATCATCTAGATATTATGGTTATTATTCAGATGAAGACAATACAAGCCAAGGGAAGAATTCTCAAACATAGAATCAAATTCAAATTGTGCCATATGTTCCGGTAAAGCAACCTTAATTCGTTCTGGTAAATCAAGTAAGTTAGGAAGCACAGACAAGTGCAAGTGCAGAAGAAAGATCAGAAGAATCAAAAGCTCGTGAAAGTCCCAAAACTCCAAGGTATGTAAAGCTAAATCATTCTGAAAGTCAAATTATAAGAGATAAGAATAAAGGAGTGCAAACCAGAAGAAAGATTGCAAAAGAGTATTGCCTGATTTCAAAGATTGAACCTAAAAATTTCACTAAAGCCTACCAAGATGAACACTGGATGGAAGCTATGAAGGAAGAGCTAACACAGATTGAAAAGAATGGCATGTGGACACTAGTTCCCAAACCTAAAGACAAAAATGTGATTGGTACTAAATGGGTGTTTCGGAACAAGCTGAATGAACAAGGTGAAGTGGTCCAGAATAAAGGAAGACCGGTATGTAAAGGGTATTCTCAAATGGAAGGTGTTGATTTTGAAAAAACATTTTCCCCTGTTTCCAGAATTGAAGCTGTTAGATTATTTCTTGCTTATGTTGCATATAAGAACTATAAAGTCTATCAAATGGATGTGAAGTCAGCATTTCTGAATGGAGAATTAGAAGAAGAAGTATACATTGAACAACCCGATGGATTTCAGCTAACTAACAAGGGAGATATGGTTTGTCGATTGAAGAAAGCTCTATATGGACTTAAGCAAGCCCCTAGAGCTTGGTATGCTAGATTGGAAAAATACTTACTGAAGCTTGGATTCACTAAAGGTACTGTTGATAGCAACTTATATTTCAATTGGATCATGATAAAGAGTTAATTATAGAAGTTTTTTTTTATGACATCATTTTTGGAGGAGATGACAATCTATGTATGAAGTTTGCTAATGAGATGAAGGGTGAATTTGAGATGAGTATGATTGGAGAGATGAATTTATTTCTAGGATTGCAAGTTACCTAGTTAGACAAGGGAATTTTCATATCTCAATCCAAATATGTGAGAGAGCTATTGAAGAAATTTGGGATGGAAGAATCAAATCCTGTTAGTACTCCCATGGTAACCAGATGTAAGCTAACACAAAATGATGATTATCCTAAGGCGAATCAAACTAGATACAAGTCAATGATCAGTGGATTTCTCTATTTAACCCAGAATAGACTAGATATTATGAATGTTGTATGTATGGTTGCTAGATTTTAGGCTGATCCAAAAGAATCACATGTGACTACTATTAAGAGAATCTTCAGATATCTAAAAGGAACAATTGACTTTGGACTTTGGTATCCAAAGGATGATGATCTCACTTTGAGTGTATATACTGATGCGGACTGGGCTGGAGATGTAGATGACAAGAAAAGTACTAGTGGTGGTTCTTTCTTCCTAGGGAAGAAGTTGGTGTTTTGGTTGATCTAAAAGCATAATTCCATTTCTCTATCTACTGCTAAAGCAGAATATATTGTTGCTACAAATAATTGTACTCAAGTGATATGGATGAAACAAATGTTGAAAGATATCAGGGTGATATATGAAGAGCCTATTGCCATATACTATGACAATTCAAGTGCAATAAATATTTCAAAGAATTTGGTGCTACACTCTAAGACTAAACATATATCAATCAAGTTTCACTTCTTGAGGGAGAAAGTGAATGAGAAAGAATTCAGATTGGAGTATGTGCCTACCAAAGAACATATTGTAGACATCTTTACTAAGCCATTTCCAAAGGATACTTTTGAGAATCTCATAGGAATGCTAGGGGTAATTACCCCTCCTGATAAGAACTAAAAGATGCATTTACTTGCATCAATCCATGAGCTACATTGCTATATTCTGATCTGGATTGATGTTTATGTGGTTGCTACTCAGGAGGAGTAGTCAAATATGTAGATATGTGGTTCAAAGTGTATATATGGAAAGGTCATGGTTACCTTTGCCATTGATGTCAAAGGGGGAGGAGTGCAATGTCGAGGATATTGAGAAAATTGTAAAAGAAAGTGTTTCAAGTTCCCAGTAGAATTGTGTAGGTCAGGAAGGCGTCTTGTTTTATACATTGAAGATCAGCTGTTGTGGACTAAAGGGTTTATTTTTGAGAGTATCTAGATCATCTACCGGAAGTTTCAGAGGTATGCGTAGAGATTTGATCGTGTTATGGTCCAACAGTATTTTTGTGGTCTATGTCAGTGTTCCTAAGTAAAGTTTGTGTGATTCTGGTAATTCTAGTTGTTGCAGATGTTTCTCTATTGTTTCTTGGTGTTCTTGGATGTTTCTAGATCATGATCTATCTTTGTGGTACATCCACATTGATCGGTGTGCTCGTGGTCAAAGATTTTCCTGTGCACATTCGGGTTTTCATGTTCTTGGCCGACATGATGGTGGTAACGTGTTGTGGATCCTTGAAAAGTAAAATTTGAATGTTTAGCGTGCTCATGAATATTGTTTTGGGTCACATCATTGTTTTGGTTGATGGTGTTTAGATCCACATTGAAAATTTAATTGTAAATTTGGGCCGACATTGCAAATATGTTTTATTTTTTTGGCCGACTAAGTTGTTGATGAAATCTCATGTAGCAGATATATAAGAGTGATTGTTTCATTAGTGAAAAGTGTGATTCATGTGTTGGGTGTGCTCCTATGTGTGTATGCACGAATATCATTCGATTGTAGAGTAGAGTGTGAAGAAGAGCGAGCAAAGTGTGAAGTAGTTTAAGTGAAAAGTGAAGGAGTTTTTATGTGCTTAATTGGAACTATAATCAAGCTTGTGTAGAAGCTATTTTCTCAGTTCATACCCTCTGTATTTAATCCTATTTTGTATTGTTGGGAAGTGAGCCCCTTCTGTAATGGAGCAGTGAACTCTAGGCAGTGTGCCTGAATGCATGTGCATTCCCTTTATTGTTTTCATTATAATTTTAACAGGGTATAATATTGTGGACTAATATCCACTGTGGTTTTCCCCTAACAGGGTTTCCATGTAAAAAATCTCGGTGTTCTCTGGCTCTCTGATGTGTTAATTGCTTATTCATCAGATCTAAGATTAACTTAAGTAAATTTTGAAAAATTTATTATTTTGTGACAACTGATTCACCCCCCCTCTCAGTTGTCTATCCTTGTTTTTCCAACATGATATTAAGGATATCAGCCTCGAAAGGGTAACTATTAGTGAGGAAACCCAAATATGGTTCACTAGGGCTCAGGTTATATTTTACCATGGACTTACAGCTCAAACTAAGGTGACCAGGTTTAACACATTTTTGGCAATAAATCACAGCATTTTCATAGCACACTTGTTGAGTCCAAGACCCAAATTTGGAACAAAACTTCACAGAAATGGGTAAGGTCTTATTAATATCAATATTGACACATAAATGTACAAACACTAACCTGAATTTTGATTTGGTAATGGAATCTGAGGTGATGAAATGACCCAAAGAATCACCAATACTTTTAAAATAGAATCATCTCAGTACTCCAGGGGTAGTCCTGGTAAACACACCCACATTGGAGCCAACTTGTTGATATCGATAGCAGGGTCAAAACCCAATTTCCAATGGCACAAAGACAGACCAGGTTTCCCATAAACCCTTTGGTCCAAAGAGGGCATCAAAATAAAATACTCCTCAGCCATGAACTTGAAAAGGAAGAGTCCACCAGCCACGACGCAGACATCCACACTTCCCTTTAGATTCCATTTTGTAGTTTCCGATATTCTTACCATATCAACAGTAGGGCGAAAGGAGAATAATTTTCCCACCACCGCATTCTCCATGGAAGAAACAATCCTATCACTAATAGTTTTAGGGATAGATAATTCAGTACCCAAGACAAAGATCTCCACCTCAGGGCCAATATTGGGAGTCTTAGAAACTAGACTCAAGTTAGTCAACACATTTTTCCATCCCTTTAAACCCAGAGTGACAGGGATCATTGGAACATTTACAATAGGCGGACCAGGAATCATGGGGTCACCAACAATAAACAACATATGAGAGTCCCCTAAGGTTGTCAAAGTAGCATGTGTCATTGCAAGCATCTGGTCAGAACAGGACATGGGGGACCATGGGGTACCCCCAAAGCAGAGTCTACCATACATGCAGATAATTCAAACCAGAGGAGTGGGAAAAATATTGTTCATACTTTACTATGTTGGAGGAGTTGAGGATTTTAATAAATTGTGCCTACAAGAAAAATTAAAACAAAACACAAACATTAAAATTTAAAATGATTTTAGTTGTGCAGGATTGTTCGTGTACCTGAATTCCCCTGCATCAAACACCCTGGGTGAGAAAGAATGTTTCATGAGTGGGAGCTCATGAACATTCATCTAGTTTTGGGTTTCCAAGCCCATGCTGCCCCTTCCATCTCCCTTCCTTTTCATCTGATCAAATATTCCTTGTTTTCTTTTCTCAATTTCTTCTTGATTGTTCTTGAGTTCATCACTTTATCAATTTCCTTATTCTTCCCTTCTAGTAGTTGTTGTACCCTTCATGTTGTATCATGAAAATCTGAAACACTCCCACTTTTCCCAAATTTTCCTTTCAGAAACCTCTCCTTTAATTGATGAGCTAAAATTAGGTCTTCCTCAAATTCTTGTCTTCTCCTTCTAAAATCAGCATGCTCTTTGTGACTTTTCTTTCATAAAATTAAATTTCTTAAAGTTATCCAACAACTTTTGTTCCTTTAACTATTGTAAAATATCTCTAGCATGTTTCAAATGATCCAAAATTTTATATAAAATAATTTCCAACTTACCAAGGAGTGGCTTTTGTGCTTCATCTTTCACCATGTACCTTTGATCTCCATGGGTATTTCTTGCTCTTATTCCATTCCCCCAACATATTTTGGATGAGAAACCAAGGCATAACAAATCTATTCCATTTGCATCTCTTTTAGAAGTTATTTTTTCTAGGATTACACATACTTTAGTATCGTTGCCCACTTCCTTATGTTTCTCTTTCACTGGTGTCATAACATATCTTTGAATCTTTGGTTATTGTGTAAGTGTTTGCTTCACCATCATATATGGACTTCCTATCATACTACAATGGTCTACCCAAAATAATATGACAAGCATCTATAGGCATCACATCACAAATAATCTTATCTCTATAATTACCAATCTAAAAACTTACTAGAAATTGTTCATGTATAGGAGAAAATTTGTACCCCTTATGCAAATTCCCCTTTTACACTTCCTCACCTTAGAAAACTAAATCTGAAGGAAAAAATCGACATCAGCCCATTGCCTTCATTCCACTTGGCATATGTTTTGTGCGTCGACAGAAGAATAACTATCGGGGACACCCGTACAGTGCGCAAACGTTCACGCAACGTGCTTACGTCCTTGACGGATTCTTACATTTGAAGCTAGAAAAGGCATTACACTTCCCATTGGGGTCAATTTGTAATTCCGCTCTTTGACCAACCAACCTAAATATGGCTTTTTTTCTCACCTCACCTTCAAAAACACTCTTCATTCCTTCATTTCATCCCTCCAAGCATTCAATTCAGCTCTCCACACAATCTTCCAAGCATTCTCAAGCATTCTCTTAGCATCCATCACTCTCAAGAAACACTTTGGCACTCTGTAGCAGCAACAAAAACACTCCATCAACTCTGTAGAGCAAGTGTGGAACAACACCATTGCAGCAGGGGCTTGAGTCCTCTCATTTTCTCCTTCATTAGCTAGTGAGCTCTTGGTGGAGGTGGTAAGCTTCTCACTCCTCTCCTCTATGATTTGGTTGAGTAGCACATTACTGTTTTGTAGTGTTATTGTGTTATTTACTTTCATTCTTCCTTTATCATACTATTTTCTATAGTTGCTATCTTGGTTGTCCATGGAGGTGGAAACACCAAAATGGGGTTATGACTGAGGCAAGCCCCTATATAGCCCACCAACAATTTTCTTCTTTCTTGTGTGTAGATGGATGTGCTTTGTGGAGCTAGTTGGTGAACGAGTACCTTTGTGAGATCATTCTTGTCACCTTAACTCTCATATATTTTCTTTATCACATTTGTTCATATTTTTCCTACTTCATAACTTTGTTTTGTCCCTTCAGAAGTGACTAGCTAGGTTGTCAGCCTATTTTCTGGCAGTTCACATTGTATTTTTAGTCCTCTGGTCATATGGATGCTAGTGAACCTGAGAGATGCCAGTGCGTCGTGCTGTCATCCTAAAACCACGCTTTCATCCTCGGGAAGAGAGCTACCTAAGGCACAATGTTGAACCCAAAAACTGGCTCTCCTAGCCCCAAAACTAATTTCAAGTTTGCAGAGTGATTGAGAGGCCTTATAGTCCTCATCATTCTTGTCCCTCATTTCAAAGCACCCCTTTAAACTGAGGTAAGTTAGGTAATCCTTCCTCTCTTCGCTCTCCGTGACCTAGGGCCTTGAACATGGTTGGTCCCCCTCTCTTACAGTTCATTCAATAGAAGTTGATGTCCCTTTTACAACCATATAACCTCGTAGGAGTTTGGATGCCTTTTTTTCTCCAAACTTAGCTTCTCTTCCATTTCTTGAGATACCAAATTCTTCATGCTATCATTGTCCACAATCATTGTGCAACACTTTCCCCCTGCTTTGAAAATGGTTTGAATAAATTCCTCCTCTGTATGGGTTCTTGCTGCTCTTTTTCTGGCTTTAAGAGCACTCTCCTTAGAATAAGAGTCTATCCATCCTCTAGGTCTTTTATTTCATTTTCTTCTTCATCCTTTGTGGTAAATTTTCTCCCAATATTACTCTTCCCATCATCTTGTTGCACTTGAGGGCATTCAAATTCCATGTGACCATCCTCTCCATAATTGAAACAAACTCTAGAAAATCCTCTCCCTCTTCCATAATCTCCCCTTCCTCTTGGAGTTTCCCCTCTTCCTCTGAATGAATCTCCTCTTCATCTCACATTTGAGCCATAATTATTTTGAGATCAACTTGTCTCTCCTTCCTTTATTGGTTTCCCTCTTCCACTATTTGTTTGTTCTCTACCTCTTAAATTTTCTCCTCTACTTCTAGAATTACTTTGTTTCCTTCTTTCCAACTTTTCCTTTGCCTTGAGAGCATATTGGTAAGCTTCCTCCACTATTCTTATCATCACCATCCTAAGCTCATATTGGATAATAATATACAACCTATTCACTTACCTTGCAACCTTTTCTTCACCATCTTCTTATGTGTGTTGTTTTTCTTGATCTTTAATATTGTCTACTATTTTAATGTGTTAAAAAAATTGTATACACTAATTCACTCCCCCTCTTAGTCTATTGGTGTTCTTTCAAAAATTGGTATTAATGCACTAGTTCCTTGAAGAAAGTTTAATCAACTTAAGGTATATTTGGTTTCAAGACCACTATGGTTGGACAAGAAGGATCTAATTGAAACAAAGCTTCATTGTTCGATGGAACAAATTATTCTTTTTGGAATGTTAGAATGGAAACTTATTTAACCTCTCTTGGATTTGATGTATGACAATCAGTTGTAGATGGTTATACTACACTAACTACTTCTACTGATGCAATCGACAAGAAATCTTGTGAAAACAATGCAAAAGCTAAAAATGATATTCTATGTGGTTTAACCAATACTAAATTTGTAAATGTCATTCATTGTAAATCTACTAAAGAAGTATGGGACAAATAGAACAGTATCGATGAGGGAGATGTTAAAGTGAAACAAGCAAAGTTGCAGACTCATAGAGGAAAGTTTGAGACTCTTAAAATAAAAGATGAAGAAAATTTTGCAGCGTATATGCTTAGAGTAGACGAGGTAGTGAATGCAATCAGACGTTTGGGTGAAACTATTAAAGACAAGGTCATTGTAAAAAAGGTCTTGAGGACATTCGCACAATGATTTTATTTTAAGGTCTTTGGGATAGAAGAAGCTCAAGATCTAGATACATATTCTATGGATGAATTGTTAGGGTCCCGAACTATATATGAAATGAGAAATGAGAATGTTGTATCAACAAAAAGTGAAGTTGCATTCAATACCTCCAAAACCAAGAACATTAAAGAAGATTCAGAATCTAACATCAACTCAAATGAAGATGAAGCGAACTTTGTCAGAAAGCTGAAGAAGGGCATTGGAAAATACAAAGGTAATCTTCCTTTCAAATTTTTTAATTGTGGTAAAGTAGGGAATTATCCCTTAATGTGTCCATTGAACAAAAAGAAAAAGGGAGACAATTCCAAGAGTCAAGAATTTTACAAATATAAAAAGAGGAACTATGGCAAAAAGAAGAAGAGTCTTTATGTGGATAAATAAATTAATTCTTTAGATGATTGCTCCTTTGCGAGTGAAGATTGTGAAGAAAGTTACATTTATGGCTGAAGAGATTAAATAATGTGATGACACTGAAGAGGAAGAAGAAGGTGAATTTGATTTGGAAGGTGAACTGGTTTCTACATTAGAAGACTTGAGTGATACAAGAAAACATAATAAAAAATACAAGTTAAGGATTAAAGAATCTAAAAAACTTATTGTAAGAGCTAAAGAGAATTAAATCTAGATGACTAAACTAAATTTGAAGAACAAACTAGAAGAATGTCAAAAACTAGAGGATGAAATTGTTTCTTTGACAAAAGACCTTGAAAATGATAGAGAACAGATAGAAAAAGGTTTGAAGCTAAAAGGTGGTTCTGAGATACTAGATGACTTGACCAACTCAAAAAATCCTTCCTCAAAAGAGAAATTTGGCTTGGGTTCTAAGAAAGGAAAGAGTCCCACTACCAGTGCATCCAAAAATTTATATGATAATTTTAAAGTGTAAGAGAATTTGATAGAAAGCATGAGAAATATTGCAATGAAGTTTTTAAGAAGCCTGAAGGGTCCTCGAAGGATAAGAAGACTAAATATCTCAAGAAATCAAATGATGGATTCATCAAGGTGCATAGTCCAAAGAGGAGATTCAGAGGCCAATATATAAGAAAAACTAGGTTCATTTATGCTTTTTATGGTTATTGTTTTTCATGTAATCAATATGTGCATAAAGCTATAGATTTTAGGATTAGACCCTTGAGAAATGATAGACACGATTTTGTAAGCAAGAATCATTTTGCTTCTCTAAGTTCTCTAAATGATGTATGTTATAATTTTAATAACTATTGGCACATTGCTAAGTGCTTTGAATGATGTATGTTATAATTTTAATAACTATTGGCACATTGTTGATCTTGAGTGTTCATTCACTGATTTCAAGTCCCTTTGTGAGTAGTGCTTAGCTAATTTAGAAGCCAAAGTAATGGAAACTAATGCAGATATCAAGAAACTTCTCCATGCATGTCACATTTTTGTGAAGAATAGTGTGGATTATTTGGAGGTCCTGTTTCGTAAGATCAGTGAGATTAGAGAGGACCAATTATATTTTTCTGAGTTGATGGAGAAGGAGCAAGTGGCCAAAGGTAAAGGGAAAAAAGTTACAAAGGATGATGGCAAAGGCCTTGTTGCGAGAGGGCTGGGTGACTAGAAGAATTCCTTTGAGGATGAGAAAAAAGAATTGATGGGCATGATTGGGCTCCATAGGAACTAGGAATTTGAGGTGACCAACACCTTAAGAAGTATGAAGTAGTGTCTTGTTGTATATATTTTGTTTGTTTCTCTACTGCTAGGTTTCAGTTTCTTTCCTATTATTTTGTTTCTTTTTTATTGATGGATGTTGCTGATAGTTTAGTGCTTTATCTTTGGAGCAAAATTTTGTAATGTATGTTATTTTGGTCCTTGTGGTGTTGTTGTTTCTTTTGTTTAGTATCTTCTATGCAGAATTTTGTTCCTAAAGTTGTAAAGGGTTTTGGGTCCCTTCAAAACTTGTTTTTCCCATATAATCAAAACTATTGGCAATTTGCTAAGTTTTGTAGAAATAAGTTTATACAAGAGAAAAAAGTATTTACTTCCCCTAAGAAAATCATATTTTCTCATGATCAAGCAAATTGAAAGATAGAATTTGCACCTCTTATAGAGAAGAAACAATCTATACAAAGTTCGAAGGAAAAGGAGAAAAACCCTAAGAGGTATTAGAGAGAGAAGAAGACTAAGATGAAGAATGAAAAATCAATGTTAGTTCAAATAGAATTTCATTCCAAAGGAAAAGGCAATCCTTGGGTGGTTGTCAGTGGTCGCTCTAGTCATATGACTAGAGATAGTTCACTAGTTTGGAGAAATGTAATTTTGGTACAATCAAGTTTGGTGATAATACTTCTGCTAAGATAACTGGAAAAAGTACACTATGCATAGATGGTAATACTAATGCTCAAGATGTGTTGTATGAAGAAGGGTTAAAAAATAACTTGCTTAGTGTTAGCCAGATGTGTGACAAAGGATATAATCTGTTATTTCATTCTAGTGGATGTGAGATAAGGAAAGCTAGCTTTGGTAAACTTGTTGCTAAGGAAAGTAGAACAAGTAGTAATTTATACCATTTGAATGAAGTGAAAAGTGGAAGGTTTTTGTTAGGTCAAACTGATGAAATTTGGTTATGGCACAAAAGGATGGGTCACATTAACTTTGACCATCTTATGAAAATAAACAAGAAGAATGCAGTTAGACATATGCCTAGCATTGTCAAACCAACAAGCACTCTTTGTAAAGAATTCCTTAAAGGAAATAAAATGAGGTTCATATTCAAGTCAAAAGAATATTCAACTACAAATCCCTTGGATTAGATACATACAAATCTATGTGGACCAACAAGAACCAAAAACATCAATGGAGAAAGGTATTTCAAGTTGTTAATAGATGATTATTCAAGAATGGCATGGTCAACTTTTCTTAAAGATAAATATCAAGCTTTAGAAAGGTTCAAAATTCTTAGATCTATGATTGAAAATGAGATTGGTTCAAGAATTAAATTTTTGAGGTCAAATAGAGGTGGAGAATTCACTTCACATGAATTTAATGAGTATTGTGAAAAACATGGAATTAGAAGACATTTTTCTATAGCTAGAACACCTCAATAAAATGGAGTTGTTGAGACAAAGAATAGAACAATTTAAGAAACAACTAGAACAATGTTGAATGAAGCCAAATTTCTTGATAGTACTGGAAGGAAGTAGTTCAAACTCGTGTTTACATTCTCAACAGAGCACAGTTAAGAGTGAATCATGATAAGACTCCATATGAGTTATGGAAAGGCAGACCTGCATCTATGAAGTATTTTAAAATATTTGAAATTAGATGTTTTATAAAAGGGGATGAAGACACCTTGGGTAAATTTGAGATAAGATCTGATGAAGGAATATTTTTGGGTTATTCATCTACATGAAAATCCTACAAGTGCTACAATAAAATTTTACAGAAAATAGTTGAAAGTGTGAATGTCAGGGTGGATGAAGATCACTATCAATAGTTACACAAAGATCATATGCATTCATAGGTCCCTTTTTATGAAGAGAAAGAAGAATCTGCACAAGAAGAGCCACAAGAGGAAAGTGTTGTTGATGAAGAAGAGAAATCAAGTACTACTCCAAAAGCACCATCCAATTTTTTCAAAATAAATCATTCTATAAATCAAATTAGTTTAACAAATTGATGGTGCCATGATAAGAAGAAAGCTTACTCAACAAGATCAAGTAAACTATTCTTTACTATCTGAAATAGAACCTAAAATCCTTTGAAGAAGCCAGTAAGGATAAAATTTGGATTGGAGCAATGAAAGAAGAAATTAGTCAAATAGAGAAAAATTAGACTTGGGAATTTGTTCCAAGACCTGTTGATAAGAATTTCATAGGATCAAAATGGGCATTTAGAAATAAATTGGATGAAGATGGGAAGATAACAAGAAACAAAACTAGATTGGTTTGCAAGGGTTATGCTCAAGTTGAGGGTATAGATTTTGAAGAGACGTTTGCACTTATTTCTCTACTTGAAGCTATAAGAATATTTCTTGCATATTTAATTTTATAAAAACTTAAAAGTATATGAAATGGATGTAAAATTTCCATTTCTTAATGGCTATATGGATAAGGAAGTTTATATGAAGCAACCTGAAGGGTTTATTGAGACTAAACACAAAGATTATGTATACAAATTGAAAAAGACTCTGTATGGTTTAAAACAAGCCCCTAGGGCTTGGTATTCTAGTTTAGACAAATATCTTCAACATCAAGGGTATAAGAAAGGTATTTTTGACAAAAAATTGTATTTCAAATGTGAAGGTTAGTATATGATAATTGTTGTTGTGTATGTAGATGACATCATTTTTGGTGGCAACAATGACAAAATGTGTAAAGGATTTTCCATTCAAATATAAAATGAATTTAAGATGTCTATGCTTGGAGAACTTTCTTTCTTCCTTGGTTTACAAATAACACAAACTGATAGTGGGATATTCATATCTCAAACTAAGTATGCTAAGGAAATGCTCAAGAGGTTTAAGATGGAATATTGTAAGCTAATTAGCACACCTATGGTCACTGGATGCAAGCTTAGCAAAGATGGTAGATGTGAATTAGTAAATCAATCATTATATAGGTCCATGATTGAAATTATTTTATATCTTACAACAACTAGGCTAGATATCATGCAAGTTGTTTGCATGGTTGCTAGATTTCATGCTGCTCCCAAGGAGACACACGTTAAAGTTTTGAAGATAATTTTTAGATATTTGAAGAGTACTATGGACTATGGATTATGGTATCCTAAAAGTGAAGACTTCACTGTGACAACATATACATATGTTGATTGGGCAGGAAGTGTTGATGATAGAAGAAGCACTAGTGGAGGTACATTTTTCCTTGGAAACAAACTAGCTTCATGGTTGAGAAAAAAGCAAGAATCGGTTACTCTTTCAACAACTGAGGTAGAGTATGTGGTAGTAGTGGCATGTTGTACTTAAGTTTTAAGGATGAAGAAAACACTTAAAGATATCAAGGTAGAGTACAAAGAACCTGTTACTATTGTTTGTGATAATTCGAGTGCAATAACATATCAAAGAATCCAATGATGCACTCTAGGACCAAGCACATATCAATCAAGTAGCACTTCTTGAGAGAAAAGGTAAGAGATCAAGAAGTCTACATAGAAAATGTGTCAACCAAAGATCAAGTGGTAGACATATTCACCAAGCCTCTTCCCAAAGAGAAATTTGAATACTTTAGGAAAAAATGGGGAGTGATTGCTCCCACATCAAATCACTAAATTATAGGGATAGGGCATGAGTCTAGGGGAGCCTTACAAGAAGACTTATACAACCTTGGAGAAGAAAGAGAGATCAAGTTAGATAAAATTGGTTTTGAAAAAATTCTAACGACTTGATGGTTGTAGATTATTGGATACACTCCTTTATTTGATAAAGGGGGAGGAAAGTTTGGTCAAAGGGGGAGAAAAAAATTTGGCTTTAGTAGAATCATGGTGTCTTGAATTCATTTTCCATTGACGTCAAAGGGGGATAGAATGTTCAAATTCTCCTTGTTTTTCAAAAAGGGAAGATATAACAAAGGGGGAGTTATGATTGTGAACAGTGTGTGACAAAGGGGGAGAATCGCTTGTTGTTTAGAATGTTCAGAATGGATGTTGATGTTGGGGAAAATCATTTTGTTTTTCCATCAATGACAAAGGGGGAGATTGTTGGAATTTTTTTCATTGATATCAAAAGGTTGTTGTGATGGTCATTGATGACAAATGATTATCTCAAGATTTTTTTTTAAAGTGGAAGAGTAAGCCTTGAAGTGTTGTAGATGTTCGAGCCTTGGGAATTAGACTTACCTTTTACTGCTTGCAAGAAGAATGAAAAGAGGTAGAGAGTTTGTGCAAAGTCCAAAAGGTTTCAAACATCGGGCTTCAATCATACCCCATATCAAGTCCCCCAAAGAAATGAAAGAAAAATGTGTTAAGTCTGAAACGTTTCAGGCTTCAGACCTTGGCTATACCTTATATTGGATACACTAAGGAAAAGAAGATAGAATGGTGGATGTCAGAAAGGGTGTTGGGCTTCAAGGTCAAGTATTATGGCTTACTCAATTGGGCATTTGTGGTCGGTGTTAAGGATTACACCATAATAGAAAGTAATGAAAAGAGGTATGGATGAATCCTGAACCTTGACCCTTGAAAAGGTTTTAGACATCACGAGTTAGAGTTAAGCCTTTTTCCTTGACAATTTGTAAAGTATGAAGAAAGAGGAAATCCTAAAGGGTGACACTCAAAATGGTTATGATTGATAACACTTGCAAAGGACTTTATCAGGCATCACAAGTCAGAGGTATAGATTGCATCTTACCGAATGGTAGGTATGTGGTATGAAGGAAGGGTGAACCCTGACATCCGATGATTTAATGATATTTTTGGAGTTTTGCAATCAATGTTTCAGTGATATGAGTTATGGTTTGCAATGGAGTGGAGATGGTAATTGGAAAAGGGTAAAGCTGAAGGCCGAACCCCAACAGATATGGAGAAGCTTTAGACTTAAGTTTTTGGGCTTGCGTATTAAGTTTTGCAATGCATTTCAAGCATGAGGTAAGGGGGGTTAGTGAATTCTGACCATCGAAGGAAAGGAAACACGATATCACTAAAAATGAAGAAGCAACCCTATCATTCCATAGGAAGCATACATTGACTAGTGTAGGTATGCAATCTTGATACACGTGGTAAGGAGCAATTACAATGAATTATTGATTCTTATCATTGTTCTGAATCATTAATCTACAACCCATATTTATAGCTTGGTGGTTGAAGGATAACCGTCTAATCATGGCATGATTTGTGAGATCAATGGGCAGAATTCAAAGACTTGATTCTCCAAACGACTAGGTAGAAAAATATATTGCAAACAGTGGAAACATAAAAACTGACACCATTAATGCACAAGTTAGCTATGAAATCTAGAGGAGATAGAACAAGGAATGTGGCATTAATTTTAAATGAAACCCTAAAATTATGACACACCAAGCTTAACAAATGCAGTAAGTAACGTCGATGATTTTTTGGCTCGAGGTAAGTTGGCTTGCTAGAGAAGCTAAGTAAGAAAATTTGAACAACTAAGGGTTAGATGGCTAAGTAAGAGGACCGTGAATGGTGAGAGTGTGTTGAAGATAAAAGGTGAAGAAAAGAGGTGCTTTCTCAGGTTAAGGTAGAACCAGTATTTTGTACATATGAACTTGTAATGTTGTAAGAGGTTGGTGCCTCAAAGAGATTGGGTTGGTGCTCAATCAGGTGTGTAGTGTACCTTGAGGTTGGTGCCTCAAAACATTGTCTTTGGTGTGCAGTGTACTAGGAGGTTGGTGCCTCAAAACATCGTCTTGCGTGTCAATGTAACTATAAGTGGGTGCTTACAAAACATATGTAATATCTTTGATTGTGAGGTTGGATTTGAGTAGTAGACTCAAGCAAATTTTCTCACTATGGTTTTTCCCTTCTAGGGTTTTCCATATATATATGGTGTCTTCTTATTTGTGTGTTATTTTTTTTTTATCTTTAATCTTTTCTACTATTTTAATGTGTTAAAAAATTTGTATCCATCGATTCACCTCCCGCTCAATGTATTAGTGTTCTTTCAACATTTTCAACCATCCTTTTGAATTAAACCTCTCATTGTCCCCCTTTTTCTTGCCACTTTTTACTTTGTATATACTCTATGTACATGTAGCACATCCTTGGAACCCTCATCCATAGATTTTTTACCTATTTATTTGTTGAGAAAAGTAAAATAATGGCATCCATCTTAGCCTTTGTATTATTGCCTCTAATTGCAACTATTAGATTCTCCAAAGATTTAGGTAAAGATAAATTCAACAAGATGAATTTATATTCCTTATCAATCTTAACATATATATGCTTCCTAACTAATTAAAAATAAGATCAAACACATTTAAATCCTCAACTATATAGTATCCTTCATTTTTAATGAATATGATTTCTATTTAAAACATAACTTATTAGCAAGATTATTATTTTGGTAGATCTCATATATTCTTCTCCATAGAATATATCTCATAGTCTCCTTAAAGACATTTAAAAGGAAAAATAGAGAGAAATAGTTATATTATTCCTTAATCCTTTTTATCGATCTTCTTCTAATCCTCATTTAATAACCTAACAAGATTTTCCTTATCTATCACACCCCTCCACTAATCTCTTTCCTTTAAGAAATCCCTTACTTTTAGTTTCCACAACTCATACCTAGATCCATTGAACTTCTCAATCTCTAAATACGATACACGATTTATATGTCTTCTCTAACAATACTCAGATCTACAAAAACACTAGAAAAAAATCCCAACCAAAAGATCTATAATATTGCAATAAATATATTATCTTCTAAAAATGAGTTCTAACTTGGATACAAATTTGTATTAATAGGACAAGCAAAATAATGACTAAAATAGTGATTTAATTTTATAAAGCATATTATTAATTCAACAAAATTAATGAAGAAGAAAATATAACTAATAAAAACCATATGAACACACATGATTTATCTTGATAAACCATTATAGAAAAATCCACCACAAAACTAGAGTCAAGTTTATTTTAATCTTAAAGAAGAATATACACTAATATAGTCAATTATCTATCTGATAGTAACAAACACCATTATAATGTTTCCATAGTCTATAATAGTGAGATCAAGACTACTTTTGGATACAAGTATGTATGAGCCTTTTGCATAAATATTTTAGATCATACTCCATAATAATAATGGAGAGAGGAAATATGATAGATATATAAATTTAATTGTTATCAATAGTTTTTCACCCTACTGAATGCAATATTCAACAAACTACTGAAACATGGAAACCTCTTTCAGATGTGGGTGATCTGCATGAAAGAGGAATCTCCAGAGCGAGCTAGTTTTCTGAATGATGAATTCTATTCTAAAACTCCAAAGGAAAAGGGAAAAAGATGAACTGGAAATAAATCTGAACCTAATAGATGATTCACCAAACTTATGAAAACCCAGACTTAACCACTCATAGCAGCTTCTAATTACAATAATTCTCACAAACTTATTGACAAATATCTCATCAGTGATTTGTATGAAGACCTAGAAAACAAACACAACATACAACCTGAAACATGTAATTCTGAAACACAACCTTATAACAGTAAGACATAAGAGGATTTTGATTTGGAAACACAATTACATCAGATTTCCATTATAAAATCCGAGACAAAAGATAAGAAGGAGAAAACTGATGTTCTATTAAAAGTTGAAAGAGTCTTTGCCTGAATCTGAAACTGAGTACCAAAATGGTTTACAAGCTCAAAAAGGGTATGAGCCAGAAAATCCCATCTGAACTGTTGCTAAGAAAGGAGAGTTGAAAGACTAAGTCTATCAAAAGAACTCTCAAGGAAACCCTAATCCGAGCTCAGAAAAAAGCTCAAGGAAAAAGGCTTCAAACAAACTCAAAAACTGCTTTAAAAGCAAAAAAAAGCAAAATGCTTTCATGGTTACATTGTGAAGCCTCTAAAGATAGGTTGAATCTGCTTTAAAAGCACAAAAACACCTTATCTCTCCAATATAAGTCTCAAATCCGACCAAGAGGAAAAGTCAGTCAAAGATCTGCTAAAAATAGCAAGAAAACATAAAGCAATTTATAGAATATTGCCTTTATGATTCTACTTTACAAGATGCAGATTTTTACAAATTGACTTATTTTTGCAATTTAAAGATTGGAAATATTTTGCAAAAAGAAAATCCCCTTATTTCTCCATTACAACATTCTGATTTTCTCAAAAATCATAAAAATACATTACATAATGTCATATTCCTATCAACTCCACAATTGATTTCTCCAAAATCAATCAAAAATAAAAACCCTAAAAACATTGACCCTAGGCTTAAGGTATTCATAATTCTCCCTTAATTGCTCTTCACTTAAAACAATACCCTAAGGCAAAAACCCATATTTCTCTAAGGCAAAACAATAAGTCTTAAATACGTAAGACATCACCCCAGTATAGAATTTCGGCCTTACATAAATATTGACTTAGACTTAGGTTTAATAAACCACAAGGAAGGCATTAAGGATTTTGACCTCCATTTGATATTCTCCATGTGCCTTGAATGATCATTTTGGAACCTCATAATGCTCGAATTAGGGCTTTGATCAAAACAGGGTCAAACCCTAATTATCATTTCACTTCACACTCATGACTTTGGAAAGAAGGAAACTCTGTCCGCGAGAACAATGCCGCCATGATGGTGTCGGATTCGAGCTCGTGTGCTTTGATGACCTTCTCCACGCTCTCCAGTCGACTAAAAACTCCAGTGGGAAAGTCTGACTTTGAATTATAATAGCCTTTCTACTTCATTATTTTGAATATCAAAATCCCTAAGGGCGCAGACTGCATGAGCTTACTCTCTGATTCTATTCTTTCTTTTACTCCTCCATTACATCATGAGCTCGAGCTTGATTGGAGACTATGGAAGCTTCGACTCGTACTCTTGTTCTCCTTCACTGTGTAGAGGTAAGCTTTATTTAATGATTTTCAGAACCTCCATTTTGGCCTTGAGGCCATGGTGAACACACTCTAATGTCTCTTCATATTGCATTTCATGTGACTTCATTTACTGTTGTGTAAGCCTGACCTTCGTTGTGGGCTCGACTCTCAACTTCTGGATGCTTAGTGAAGCTTCTGGCCGCGGCGAGAGTACCCAGTTCCTGCCTCGAACTAGTAATCCTTTTTCTCTGTAGAAACCCTATGAAGCTCTCCTTTATTTCATGAACTTCTGGCCATGTTCAGGCCGTGCCAAAAGAGCACTATAGGAAGCATTCTTTGTGGACTTTGGGCTCGACCCAGAACAAAAAACTACCATTATATTAATTAAAAAGCATTTCTATTTGTGGGTATCACAGGAACTTCAATAAATCTACATTTTTGTTTCTCTATATTTCGACCCAGCTCTGGGAGCTTGCATTCATTTATCAAATGCACTGTTTATATTTGTATTCCTGAGCAACATGGTACTCTTCATGCATTTTTATATTTCACTGTACCAAACTGCTCCTAAAATATGCCCTCTTTGATGATGAAAAATAGAACAAAGTATTAAGGCATATGTATGCCTATTCACTATCCGAAAGGATTTGATGGAATTGAAACTCTCATGACATAGGATCACAATCAGCATGGAAAATTGTAGTTATTCAGCAATTTCTGATGTAGATATACTCAGTTAAATTCTTTAAGTGAACTAAACTCACTGTTCACCTGTAGCCTTCAGAAAGCAACCCTGATTGTTATGAATACACAATTGGTTTCGTTATTTGATGGATTCTCTGTTTCACTCTTTCAGTTGTATTTCTTTTCGCTTGATGTATATGATGAAATATCTTTTAAAATCAGCCCCTTTAATAAATAGGGCAGCATGCTGAGCTCAACCCTTGTGGGAGCCCGTTTTACTCCACATGCTTGGTCTTCAAACAATGTTCAGATTCATGACTTTACCTATACCTGCACAAGGAAGCAAACAGTGTTAGCATAAAAAATAGAACATGTTGATCATGATATTGTTACTTCTCCCTCAGCTCACTTCTTTCATACTGTACTTGATTGATTATTTCAATGCATTGCTAATAGTATGTTGTACTATTGTGGTTGTTCCATATAAGTTATATCATAGTCAGAGCCATTAACACCCCTCTTTTCCTCTTATAGGTCAACGGAGCTCAAGAAGGCGATGTGCACCATTGTCGTCAACCATCGGCCAAAACAGGCAATGATGATTATGTTGTTCTCTTATGTGTTTTCCTTTCTGCATCTTCAATAGTGCAATGTGCAATTAGAAATGTATTGTAACAGTCACAGTTATATCCACGGCTTGTGTGGATCTTTGATTTCAATTCTGGTTCTCAATCAAAGAGAAAATGCATTTTCATGCAATGTTGTAATATCATTCTGATTGTGAAATCAAATGAAGCCTTGTAAAAAATATGAGTTTTTTATGAAATAAATGAAAGCATCTAAAATGCTATTTTGCTCATTTGTTCAATTCTGTATTTCTGCCATTTCTGGAACATCTAAATGGCATTCTGAAAACTCCATTTCTCCTTAAAAGCATAACTGTTACTCAATGTCATAATGACAACAATGCGAAACAACATTGAACTTAAACTGCAATTCCACCCTATGGTGTGATAATCATTCAGCCAGCTCCTCCAATTGAGCTGAGGCAAAAATTTGGTAACATTTTGGCGATTTCCGCTATATGCTTTCCTACTAAGCAAAGATCAGTGGCCTTTAAACAACTCATTGGGCACGGAGTCAATTTTGCTCCTTCTTGAAACTTAGAAACTTGAACAACAACACTCCAAATAGCAGCAAGAAAATGAAACAAACTGAAAGCAAACTAAAAGGCCCTGATGGCCAACAGAACATTGCGTAGTAACGCTTAGAGAAAGGAAACTACTGAAATTAAATGTGCGAAACACACTTATTTGCAAACTACTCATCTACTCTATGCTAACCAGGGGAAAAGGTACTCAAACAAAACCATTTACGGGTTTTGAAAAAGTATTACCTCTCCTAGTCAACTGAAGATACTTTGCCTGCTCACAAATTTGTACTAAAAGGTGCAAAATGAAGATTCCTCTTGTACATTGTCGTACTGCAACTTGTAAAAAACAACTGAAAGTACAATTTGTGTGAGTCTAGTCAAGCATACCTCTAGTTTTCCCAGAATGAATAAGTGGGACTTGCTTCCCCTTGACTACAATCTCGTCCTTAGGTGCACTGGAAACCCTTTGGACCCTGCCAACAACCTTGGCTAGGTGTCTGATGGGGCAGCCTCTTGAAAGAGTGAAACCGAAACTTGCACCACTGGCTCTTTGCTGGCTACTATTACCTACTATCTCCATCTCATCTCTCTGATGAGGATCATTTGAAAACATATCACCCAACTTCACGCAAAACTCATCAATTATATTAGCGTACAAGTCCTCGTGGGTCCCATTATTATCTTTTGTATGCATAATAGGAATTGAGGTGTCCTCCTAACTACATGCTTGAAAACTTGTAAAGATATCAAGGACATTACCTTGTACAACAGTGTCATGCTTATGCACAGCTTGATCTCATTCTGTTTGAATTGTTGCATCATGCTTATTGGAATTTTGACATTTGATAACCATGTTATCCTTACTTCCTTGTGAACAGATCATCGGCTTATCATTGACATCTTCATGGCTTTTCTGATCAAAACTCGATGGCTTTGTTGTTTCATATGCATTATCTTCGTCATAACTAAAAAATAGAGGAAATTCTTCAAATAAATTAGTCAAACCTTGAGTTTGGACACCCCCTTCTATCTCCTCAAGCTGTTGCTCCAAATTTTTTCCCTCAAAAGGTGAGTGTTTGGCATCTAAGTTTGAAACAAAAACTTCAAGATCGTCCCAAAACATGTCGTCTTCCCTCTCATCTTCAGTTCTTTGTGAAAGAGAACTATTTTCTTCATCACTACAACTCTTCTGAGGTATCGAAACATCAGAACTTTGAACTTCCTCCCATTGCTCTAGAGTTGGTATGGGTGTAATATGAGGGGTGCTTACTTCGTTATCCAAAAAGAATGGTAATCCATTGAACAAATCAAGCAAGACTTGAGAACTGTCACTTGTTCTTTGATCTAGAATATATTGTTCTTCAAACAGGGCCTCCTCTACCTCCTGTAGCAACTACTCCTGACATTTTGGGTCTTTTTTAACACTGTCCCAACTGGAGACTTCAAAATGACCATCGATATTTTGCTGCTCCAAAGAATCAACTTCCTTTGCACATGCAACACTCTTAGGCTCAGCCGAGAAAGGAGTGCACACTGAAAAATTTCCATTGTCCCCCACAAAACAATGCTCCTCTTGTTCAATCTTCTGCTGCTGCAAGCGATATTCTTCCATAGCTATATGCAATAAGTTTACTCTAGCTTCTTCCATGGCGAAAGATGAGTCATTTTCCAAGACAATAGGTTTTTCCTCAACAGTGACGGGACAATCAGAATTATTTGGCTGGGAAACTTGTGGGATTTTTGGAGTTTCCTGGAAGAAAGGAGGTTGCTTCCTAATGGACTGGTCTTGAATGCTCACAGGTTCAGAAAGTTATAACCTAGATTCTTGCAAAGGTGAAAAATCTCTAAAGCTTGGAAACTTGAATTTACGAACCTCTTCTTGAATAGGATGTTCAGAACTGACAGGAGCTATTTGGGCTTCCAACTTTTGACACCGAGCAAGCAAAAGATTTGTTTGTGTGGCTGCCTCTCTCTCTAAATCCTCCTCAAACTATGCTCTTTGGGTCTCCAGCTCCTGATCATGAAGATAGGCTTGATAAGCCAGCTCCTCTTGCTGTGGATTATACTCAAGCTGCTTCTTGATCTCCGCGAGCTGATTCATGTAATCAAGCAGCGTGCTTTTTATACTTGCCATCTCCTCCTGCTGATCTATTTGACTCATTTTCCTTTCATAGTTCAGCCTTATTTCTCTGAAACTCAAGTCTTCGATCTCTTGGGACTGATTTTTAACATAGGAGGGCTGAGATGAATAATGAGTAGGGGTGAGTGGGTGGCAACTATACTGTGCATGTAGTTTTGAAAGGCCATGGAACTGGAATCAGTAGCATGATTATGCGAGTGTGGCTGATATGGAGACGGGTAAGCAGTATCTTCATGATATGATGGGTGATATGATGTATGCCCATGAAATATTGACATATTTTTTCATCTAAAGGCTCAAAATGAGCAAAAACTTAGAATCTCTAATAGCATACCAGCACTTGATCATTTTGAAACCAGAACAGGCCTCTCGGAGTTGCCATGGTGTTTGATGACTATGCCTCCAAAGGCTGATAATTCTGAAGGGAACACCTGACCCTTCAGTATGTGTTCTTTTGTGCACTGTTCACATTGGATCTGCTTGAAAATCAAAGAATGGAGTCACCAGGTATATTGAAAAGGGCCTCCAAAAGGCTGAATAACTTGCTACATACACCAAACAACAACCTTAAAGGATTAAAACTTCTTTGAAATTTATTTTTAGAGTCCCACCGGGTGTGCCAAAAACTATTATCAATAGTTTTGCACCCTGTTGAATGCAGTATTCAACAAACTACTAAAACATGGAAACCTCTTTCAGATGTGGGTGATCTGCATGAAAGAGGAATCTCCAGAGTGAGCTGGTTCTCTAAATGATGAATTCTATTCTAAAACTCCAAAGGAAAAGGGAAAAAGATGAACTGGAAATAAATCTGAACCTAATAGATGATTCACCAAACTTATGAAAACCCAGACTTAACCACTCATAGCAGCTTCTAATTACAATAATTCTCACAAAATTATTGACAAATATCTCATCAGTGATTTGTATGAAGACCTGGAAAACAAACACAACATACAACCTGAAACATGTAATTTTGAAACATAACCTTATAACAGCAAGACATAAGAGGATTCTGATTTGGAAACACAATTACATCAGATTGCCATTATAAAATCCGAGACAAAAGATAAGAAGGAGAAAACTGTTGTTCTATTAAAAGCTGAAAGAGTCTTTGCCTGAATCTAAAACTGGGTACCAAAATGGTTTACAAGCTCAAAAAGGGTATGAGCCAGAAACTCCCATCTGAACTACTGCTGAGAATGGAGAGTTCAAAGACTAAGTCTATCAAAAGAACTCTCAAGGAAACCCTAATCCGAGCTCAGAAAAAAGCTCAAGGAAAAAGGCTTCAAACAAACTCAAAAACTGCTTTAAAAGCAGAAAAAAGCAAAATGCTTTCATGGTTACACTATCAAGCCTCTAAAGATAGGTTGAATCTGCTTTAAAAGCACAAAAACACCTTATCTCTCCAATATAAGTCTCAAATCTGACCAAGAGGAAAAGTCAGTCAAAGATCTGCTAAAAATAGCAAGAAAACATAAAGCAATTTATAGAATATTGCCTTTATGATTCTACTTTACAAGATGCAGATTTTTACAATTTGTCTTATTTTTGCAATTTAAAGATTGGAAATCTTTTGCAAAAAGAAAATCTCCTTATTTCTCCATTACAATATTCTGATTTTCTCAAAAATCATAAAAATACATTACATAATGTCATATTCCTATCAACTCCACAATTGATTTCTCCAAAATCAATCAAAAATAAAAACCCTAAAAACATTGACCCTAGGCTTAAGGTATTCATAATTCTCCCTTAATTGCTCTTCACTTAAAACAATACCCCAAGGCAAAAACCCATATTTCTCTAAGGCAAAACAATAAGTCTTAAATACCTAAGACATCACCCTAGCGTAGAATTTTGGCCTTACATAAATATTGACTTAGACTTAGGTTTAATAAACCACAAGGAAGGCATTAAGGATTTCGACCTCCATTCGATATTCTCCACGTGCCTTGAATGAAAATTTTGGAACCTCATAATGCTCGAATTAGGGCTTTGATCAAAACAGGGTCAAACCCTAATTATCATTTCACTTCACACTCATGACTTTGGAAAGAAGGAAACTCTGTCTGCGAGAACAATGCTGCCATGATGGTGTCGGATTCGAGCTCGTGTGCTTTGATGACCTTCTCCATGCTCTCTA
The DNA here is from genome assembly GCA_007258455.2 of Sequoia sempervirens. NCBI lineage: Eukaryota > Viridiplantae > Streptophyta > Pinopsida > Cupressales > Cupressaceae > Sequoia > Sequoia sempervirens. Next base: position 68,471,495 of record VDFB02179234.1, read on the forward strand.
GTCGACTGAAAACTCCAGTGGGAAAGTCTGACTTTGAAGTATAATAGCCTTTCTACTTCATTATTTTGAATATGAAAAACCCTAAGGGCGTGGACTGCATGAGCTTACTCTCTGATTCTATTCTTTCTTTTACTCCTCCATTACATCATGAGCTCGAGCTTGATTGGAGACTATGGAAGCTTCGACTCGTACTCTTGTTCTCCTTCACTGTGTAGAGGTAAGCTTTATTTAATGATTTTCATAACCTCCATTTTGGCCTTGAGGCCGTGGTGAACACACTCTAATGTCTCTTCATATTGCATTTCCTGTGACTTCATTTACTGTTGTGTAAGCCTGACCTTCGTTGTGGGCTCGACTCTCAACTTTTGGATGCTTAGTGAAGCTTTTGGCCGCGGCGAGAGTACCCAGTTCCTGCCTCGAACTGGTAATCCTTTTGCTCTGTAGAAACCCTATGAAGCTCTCCTTTATTTCATGAACTTCTGGCCATGTTCAGGCCATGCCAAAAGAGCACTATAGGAAGCATTCTTTGTGGACTTTGGGCTTGACCCAAAACAAAAAACTACCATTATATTAATTAAAAAGCATTTCTGTTTGTGGGTATCACAGGAACTTCAATAAATCTGCATTTTTCTTTCTCTATATTTCAACCCAGCTCTAGGAGCTTGCATTCGTTTATCAAATGCACTGTTTATATTTGTATTCCTAAGCAACATGGTACTCTTCATGCATTTTTATATTTCACTGTACCAAATTGCTCCTAAAATTTTCCCTCTTTGTTGATGAAAAATAGAACAACGTATTAAGGCATATGTATGCCTATTCACTATCCGAAAGGATTTGATGGAATTGAAACTCTCATGACATAGGATCACAATCAGCACGAAAAAATGTAGTTATTCAGCAATTTCTGATGTAGAAATACTCAGTTAAATTCTTTAAGTGAACTAAACTCACTGTTCACCTGTAGCCTTCAGAAAACAACCCTGATTGTTATGAATGCACAGTTGGTTTCGTTACTTGATGGATTCTCTGTTTCACTCCTTCAGTTGCATTTCTTTTCATTTGATGTATATGATGAAATATCTTATAAAATCAGCCCCTTTAATAAATAGGGCAACATGCCTAGCTCAACCCTTGTGGGAGCCCGTTTTACTCCACATGCTTGGTCTTCAAACAATGTTTAGCTTCATGACTTTACCTATACCTGCACAAGGAAGCAAACAGTGTTAGCATAAAAAATAGAACATGTTGATCATGATATTGTTACTTCTCCCTCAGCTCACTTCTTTCATACTGTACTTGATTGATTGTTTCAATGCATTGCTAATAGTATGTTGTACTATTGTGGTTGTTCCATATAAGTTATATCATAGTCAGAGCCATTGACACCCCTCTTTTCCTCTTACAGGTCGACGGAGCTCAAGAAGGCGAGGTGCACCATCATCATCAACCATCGGCCAAAACAGGCAATGATGATTATGTTGTTCTCTTATGTGTTTTCCTTTCTGCATCTTCAATAGTGCAATGTGCAATTAGAAATGTATTGTAACAGTCACAGTTATATCCACGACTTGTGTGGATCTTTTATTTCAATTCTGCTTCTCAATCAAAAAGAAAATGCATTTTCATGCAATGTTGTAATATCATTCTGATTGTGAAATCAAATGAAGCCTTGTAAAAAATGAGTTTTTTACGAAATAAATGAAAGCATCTAAAATGCTATTTTGCTCATTTGTTCAATTCTGTATTTCTGCCATTTCTAGAACATCTAAATGGAATTATGAAAACTCCATTTCTCCTTAAAAGCATAACTGTTACTCAATGTCATAATGACAACAATGCAAAACAACATTGAACTTAAACTGCAATTCCACCCTATGGTGTGATAATCATTTAGCCAACTCCTCCAATTGAGCTGAGGTGAAAATTTGGTAACATTAATCATCTAGAAAATGGTGTAAAACACACAATTGTATTTAAAAAATTATTTTTATTAGCATAATATTTCTTGTAAAATAACATCCTTTATCCCATCAATCCAATATAAATAAAAATTATGAACTAGAAATCACCAAGTAGTATCCAAAATATGATTCAACTATGAATTATATAAAAAATATAATGATCCCATATGCATGGTCAGACACCCTACAATGAATAGTAAATAAATCCTCTTACACCTCTTATACCTCTACTATACATCATAGGTTTCATTATAATGATCAAATTGACTAATTTCCCAAATCTAGGTGTTCTATGAGGGCTTTCAATATATTTCTATCATGAACAATAGATTGAGAAGATTCTATATTACCCTCAATTTTAACCTTTTCAATCTAACCTCCCTATTGAATGAATTGTTACACATTATATCAAGTATCACAAAGAATAAATCATTCAACCACCCTCACATGGGAATCCCACTTTTCCCACTCCATGATGTTTGTGTTGAAAGGCACATGACAACTAAGAGGGGGGGTGAATCATTTGTTGTGAACCCTAAATCTACATTACTTCAAACAATGACCACAATTAGCTAAGTTAGTCAATTTTAAATAAGCAAACCCAAGATTCCTATGAAATACTTAATCATGTTAAAATATGAAAATAAGATAAATAGAATAAAAAAAACTAAATGAAAGCACATAAAAACATGATCAAACCCTATCCCATAGTGGATTGGTGCTACTTTGATGTGGAAAGTATCCCCTTCCCAATCCTTGATAAGCTCTTGGATTATGGATGAAATGCCTTGAAGATGAGTGATCAAGATGAACATGCTTGAGATTGTGTATCGAGTTGTGTCCCCCAAATCAATAGAAGAATCCCCTATTTATAAAATAGAAGGATGGAAGAATGAAAGATAGGAGGAATGCGGGATAAAAGATAATCCAATGACATTATGCCACTTGTCAGCATTCCAATGGAGGGAGGTTGAGCACATTTTGGTCATTGTGCATGATAAATGCTATTAGGTGGATTTTGAAATTTGAAAGTTGGCTTGTTGGAGGGAGAAGAAAGAGTCTTAAATGCCAAGTGGGAGACATGTAAGAGACAATGAATGCCTTTTTGGAAGGACAAATCCATTTGGAGGGATTTTCAAACTTGGAGGAATATTTCCTTTTGATGCCATTTTGAAAGTAATTAAGGGATTTAATAAATCAAAGAAATGATTTATTGGTGCAAGTTGCAAAATCTAGAGGATTCAGGTGATTAGGATTAAATTAATCAGGATTTAATTAATTTAATAGGGGATTAGTTGATGTGACTATTTGATTTAGATTTTTGGACTGATTTAAATCAAAGTTGAGAGGAATATGATTTAGATTTAATAAAACAAAGATTTTGATTTATTTAATTAAAGAGGGATGATATTAGATTAAATCAAATAAGGTTTGATTTATTTAATTTAATAAGATGACTTTAGAGATTTAATCAAATAAAATGAATTATTTAATTAAATAGAGACATAGGCTTAATTAAATCAGATTGATTAATTTAACAGGAAGATGGCGACTTAATTAGATAAGACTGTTTTATTCAATTAAGGGATGAAAGGTGATGACCAACTAAGAAGATGTTTTAGGATAAAACGATGTTAGTAATCAGGATCAAGTGTGTCGGTATATTTTCCATGTCTACATTTTGCTCCTCTTTGAAGCAATGTACCTGCTACGTTGGTTCAAAGAATAAACTTCCAAGACCAAAATTCAATTTTTTATTTTATTTTTTCGGATGCCCCAGCGAAAAGAAGTATACTGGTACATTGCTCCCTCAAGAGATCGAGTGAAAAAATTAATTTGAAGTGATGCTTTGAAGTGATGTAATTTTGTTCTTTTTTGCATTTGAGACATGTAAGAGACAATGAATGCCTTGTTGGAAGGACAAATCCATTTGGAGGGATTTTCAAACTTGGAGGAATATTCCCTTTTGATGTCATTTTGAAAGTAATTAAGGGATTTAATAAATCAAAGAAATGATTTATTGGTGCAAGTTGCAAGATCTAGAGGATTCAGATGATTAAGATTAAATTAATCAAGATTTAATTAATTTAATAGGGGATTAGTTGATGTGACTATTTGATTTAGATTTTTGGATTGATTTAAATCAAAGTTGAGAGGAATATGATTTAGATTTAATTAAACAAAGATTTTGATTTATTTAATTAAAGAGGGGTGGTGTTAGATTAAATCAAATAAGGTTTAATTTATTTAATTTAATAAGATGACTTTAGAGGTTTAATCAAATAAAATGAATTATTTAATTAAATAGAGACATAGGGTTAATTAAATCAGATTCATTAATTTAATTAATAGGAAGATGAAAACTTAATTAGATAAGACTAATTTATTCAATTAAGGGATGAAAGGTGTTGACCAGCTAAGAAGATGATTCAAGACGAAACAATGTTAGTAATCAGGATCAAGTGTGTCAGTATATTTTCCATGTCTACAGTTGTCACCAAACACAAACACAAATCTCAAACAATTATCAACTTCTCATCCACTTAATTCTATTATTAAGTATGAACATGAAATGCAGATAATAGAAAGCAATATCCACACAAGAAACACCAGATTTACGTGGAAAACCCAATAAGGGAAAAACCACGGTGAGGATTAACTCACAATATAAAGTAATTCCAAAACTGAATACAAAGAGGCTCACTGCCAAGGGCTCACTACCCAAAATACAAGGCTCACTGCCTACAGAAAGGACTCATTGTCCAACAAGGAGGCTCACTGCCTACATATACAAAAGATAATAGAAAAGATCCACCACAACAAGTTACACACATCCATAGCCTTGATCAGAAGATTGTAGACACCATCAGCTCACTGCTTTCAGGAGTTTGACACATTAAAGTACTACTGCCTCAACTCACTTTCACACACACTTGCTTTTCAAACTTGTGGCATGTATGATACATCAATTCATAACATCTCGACTTGTATTTATACCATCTTCAACCTTAGAAACTTTCTCCAAGGTCGACTACATGCTTCATTTTATAAATTCAAATTAGGTCGAAAACTCAACATTCTCGCGGTGGAAGAGAATGAGAGGAGACCAAACCAGCACTTAACCAAGACCAAAAACAACATCTCAGATCAATCACATGCTTTCTCAATTGATACTTATCCTTCGCATGGTGTAGACACCAGGTCAACCAAACCTAATGAAAACAAAAATGAACTTTGAAGTACATGCTTCCGCAATGAGAAGATAACATGTGGACCATATAACACACTTCACCATGCATGAGAGCACATCTTAGATACCTTCATATTAATCTATAGCAAATGCAACAACCTTCATACACATAACACTTTCCACCATTCCATCCAGACTGCATAGACACACACAACTCTGAAACACAACTTCCAGAGCAACAAACCATGAATTCCTTTGCCAAAACATAGATAACATTATTACAAGCCTTCTACCAGATCCACAAGACCTAAAAAAACCAGCAGAGGACTGCGGAGTAGAAACATTTCTCCCAGTCCATAGAAAAATAGCTCTGCAAAACTAGTTCACACACTGGTGAACACAACTTTCACACTCCATCAAAATAGAAGCTCTAAACCAAGATATATCACCCAATAATTTCCATAAAGAACACTTCAGATCTGCACAAGAATAGGATCAACACAGAAGAAATGTGAAGCACATACCGAAGCACATTTTGAACACACACAACTTTGTCTTCACTATTTCTCAAAAGCACTGGGCAACTCATCATATTAGCACACTTGCAACACCATAGAGATAGCTCAATGTACTCACATCTCATCACCATCTCAACTATACAAGCACAACCTGCAACATCTTGTATTGCGTTGACATCAATGACAACATTAATGACAACACCACCAAACTTACTCATAATTGCAACAATCTCCCCCTTTATCATTGATGGCAACACAAGATGTGAAAAACCATCAAAGAAAACATTCATTTTATTCATGCACTCTCCTTTATTTTTAGATTAGACAACCTACACAACATTCCTGCACTCTCAATACTCTCTCCTTTTTCTTTCACTTTTTTCACATGATTATCTCTCCCCCTTTGACATCAATGGAAAAGACCAAAAGCTTTGATCACTCCCCCTTAGGAATGCACCCATTTCATACTACAACAATGATACTTTCTACTCCCCCTATAGAGTAAACCCAATCATCAATCCAAACAAATGAATAATTTTTAGATCCACTAGACTGATGCACCTCCATGTGCACCTAGTTCAAAGGGGGGACAATGACCCCCAAATTCTCCCTGAGATACTCAAAAGTATCCTTCAGAAGATCCTTACTAAATATATTTGTAATTTGATCCTTTGTAGACACATACTCCAGCCTAACTTCATTCTCCAATACATTCTCTCTCAAGAAATGGTATCTGATAGATATATGTTTTGTTCTTGAATGCATTACCAGATTATTTGAAATGTTTATAGCACTTGTATTATCATAGAAGATAGGGATAGGCTCATCACATATCACTCCTATATCCTTCAATGTTTGCTTCATCCATAAAACCTGTGTGCAACAAGATGTTGTAGCAATGCACTTAGCTTTTGTAGTGGATAAAGACATTGAATCTTGTTTCTTGGTTAGCCATGAAACCAATATTCCTCCAAGAAAGAAAGCACCACCACTTGTACTCTTCTTCTCATCTACACAACCAGCCCAATCTGCATCAGTGTAAGAACTCAAGGTAAAATTAGTATCCTTAGGATACCATAGGCCATAATCCGGAGTGCCTTTAAGATATCTGAATATCCTCTTCACAGCTATAACATGTGCTTCTTTAGGTTCTGCTTGAAATATGGAAACCAAAGATATTGCATGCATGATATCCAGTCTAGTAGCAATAAGATACAATAGTCCACCAATCATAGATCTATACATGCTCTGATCAATGTTAGGAGATTCATCATTTTTACTTAGCTTACATCCAATCACCATGGGGGTACTAATCGGTTTGGAGTCATCCATTCCAAACTTCTTCAACAGTTCTTTAACATACATTGATTGTGAAATGAATATCCCCTTATCAGCTTGATTCACTTGAAGTCCAAGGAAGAAATTCAACTCACCAATCATAGAAATTTAAAAATCTTTTTGCATCTCTTTTGCAAATCTCTTGCACATACCTTCATTTCCTCCAAAAATGATATCATCAACATACACAATTATTATCAACATTTTGTTTCCTTCAACTTTGAAATAGAGATTATTGTTTGCGGAGCCTTTGCTAAACCTTTGTTGTGTCAAATACTTGTCCAATCTTGCATACCATTCTTTGGGATTTTGTTTGAGTCCATACAATGCCTTTTTCAACTTGCAAATCATGTTCAGTTTATCTGATAACTAAAATCCCTCTGGTTGTTCCATGTACACCTCTTCTTCCAATTCTCCATTTAGAAATGAAGATTTAGCATCCATCTGATATACCTTGAAATCTTTGTGTGTAGTGAATGCCAAAGACATCCGAATAGCCTTCATTCTTTCCACCGGTGCAAATGTCTCCTCAAAGTCTATTCCTTCAACCTATGAATAACCTTTGCTTACAAGTCTTGCTTTGTTCCTAACAACTTCACCATTCACATTCAGTTTATTCTTGAACACCCACTTTAAACCAATTACATTCTTATTTACAAGTCTGGGAACCAATTCCAACATTTTGATAGTTGATCGATCTTTTCCTTTAAAACTTCATCTTGTTTGCTTTCCCAACTAGCAAATTCTGCAAATGATATTGGTAGGCTTTGTCATTTTAGGTAGATCTTGAACAACCTCTCTTGAACTAATTTTGATCAGATTATCAAAGTTTACATGTCCCATCCTCCGATGCCATAGCCAACTTTCATTAACTTGAGATACAAGGCATTGACCATCGACACCCTTAAGTTGATAAATGTTTCCATATGTTCTTCTTCCTGTGGCAACAATAGTTTCAGACGCTTTTCTGATCTTACAAGTATTATCTTGAAACAAAAGCTTGAATCCTTTGCTACACATTTGTACAAAACTTAAAAGATTATGCCTTAAGCCCTTAACATAATAGACATCATCAATACTGTGTTTTCCATCAAAACTAATTGTTCCTTTTCCAACAATATTTTCTCCAGAATCATCTCCAAACATGAATAATCCAACATCATACTTTTCAAGTTTAGTGAACTTACTTTTATCTTCGGTCATGTGATTTGAACATCCATTGTCAATCACCCAATAGTCTGCATCTTGTCTAGCATCAAAGGCAGTAACCAGATTACCTTCCATCTCTTCCTTGTTCTCTGGACCAATTTCCCTTACACGTCTTCTAGAGTTAGCAGACATAGATTTATTCTCCAAGGCTAAAAACAAGCACTCATCATTATCACCCTCAAAATTAGATCATCATCAGAGATTCCAACATCTTCTCTAACATAATACAACTTCTTGAACTTCTTATCCTTTTTTGTCTTTATTGTCTTTGTTCTTCTTTTGTACAGCTCTATTTGGACATCTTGAAGCATAGTGACCAATATTTCCACAACTAAAACATTTAAAAGGTAACATACTTTTGTACTTACCGATACCTTTCTTCAACTTCCTTGTAAAATTTTCTTCCAACTCATCTAAACTATCACCACCCAGATCATCTTCTATCTTTGTAGCTTTAAAGGTTGATTCTATCTTCTCCTTTTCTTTTCCAAACTTTCTCATCTCAAATGCAGTCAAGGTGCCAAATAGTTGTTCTTTATTAAACTTCTTAGGATCATACATTTCCTCAATGGATGAAACCTTATCACTATAACTCTCTGGTCGATTCATCAAAATCTTCTCCATCACATCTTCATCAGTCAGGGTACCACCTTGAATTTTCACTTCATTCACTACAATATCAACCCTCTAAAAATAGCTTGCAATATCTTCACCTTCAATTTTCAAGTTCTTGTATTTGTGCTTAGTTGTTAGCTTCTTTGAAAATTTTACTCTATCATTTCCTTCATAAATATCTTCCAAATTTTTCAAACTTCATAAGTAGTGCCCAAAGAAATAACTTTTGTTTCCTCAGTCTTAGATAAAGCATTGTAGATTGCATACCTTGCTTTTTAATTCTCCTCATAGGCAGAAATCTCATCTGCAGAAGAAGGACCACTTTCTGGTGTAAAATACTTTGTCTCAATAGATTTCCAAGTCTTGTAACCAAGAGAGATTATGTAACCTCTCATTTGCACTTTCTAGTCACTGTAGTCAGATCCATCAAACGTAGGGATTGCCAATTTGTGCGCCATCGAATATACCTCAAGCAGTTAAGCTCTTCTTCAAGAAACCAAAGCTTTGATACCAATTTTTGAAAGGAACAAGATAACTGAGAGGGGGGGTGAATCAGTTGTCACCAAACAAAAACATAAATCTTAAACAATTATCAACTTCTCATCCACTTAATTCTGTTATTAAGTATGAATATGAAATGCAGATAACAAAAAGAAATATCAATACAAAAAACACCAGATTTACATGGAAAACCTAATAAGGGAAAAGCCATGGTGAGGATTAACTCACAATATAAAGTAATTCCAAAACTGAATACAAAGAGGCTCACTACTAAGGGATCACTACTTAGAATACAAGGCTCGCTACCTACAGAAAGGACTCACTATCCAACAAGGAGGCTCACTGCCTACAAATACAAAAGATAATAGAAAAGATCCACCACAACAAGTTACACACATCCGTAACCTTGATCAGAAGATTACATACACCATCAGCTCACTACTTTCAGGAGTCTAACACATTAAAGTATTGTTGCCTCAACTCACTTTCGCACACACTTGATTCTCAAACTTGTGGAATTTATGATACATAAATTCATAACATCTCAACTTGTATTTATACCATCTTCAACCTTAAAAACTTTCTCCAAGGTCGGCTACACACGCTTCATTTTATAAATTCAAATTAGGTCAGAAACTCAACATTCCCGCAGTGGAAGAGAATGAGAGTGGACCAAACCAACACTTAACCAAGACCCAAAACAATGTCTCAGATCAATCACATGCTTTTTCAATTGATACTTATCCTTTGCATGAACTGTAGACACCAGGTCGACCAAACCTAATGAAAACACAAATGAACTTTGAAGTACACGCTTCTGCAACGAGAAGATAACATGCAAACTACATAACACACTTCACCATGCATGAGAGAAAATCTTAGATACCTTCATATTCATCTACATCAAATGCAACTTCCTTCATACATAGAACACTTTCCACCAGTCCATCCGGATTGCACAGACACACACAACAACTCTAAAAAAAAACTTCCGAAGCACCAAGCCACAAATTCCTTTGCCAAAACACAGGTAACATCATCACAAGCCTTCTACTAGATCTGCAAGACCTAAAACAAACCAATGGAGGACTATGAAGCATGTGAAGCATAAACATTTCTCCCAGTCCACAAACAAACAACTCTGCCAAACCAGTTCACACACCAGTGAACATAAATTTCACACTCCATCAAACTAGAAGCTCTAATCCAGGATATATCACCCAATAATGTCCATAAACAACACTTCAGATCTACACAAGCATAGGATCAACACAGAAGAAATGTGGAGCACATATCAAAGCACATTCTGAACACACACAACTCTATCTTCACTATTTGTCAAAAGCACTTGGCAACTCATCATATCAACACACCTACAACATTATAAAGATAGCTCCATGTACTCAAAAAATCCCATCATCATTTCAACTATACAAGAACAACCTACAACATCATGTACTGTGTTGACATCAATGACAACATTAATGAAAACACCACCAAACTTACTCATACTTGCAACAATTTGGAGGTCATATGGTATTTATCATCTACATAATTAAATATAATTTATAAGACCTAAGATTTGCAAGGTGAATGAAACACCTAATCCTAATATGTGTTACATAAAAATGTCACTAATAAGAAATAATTAAAATAAATATTTTGATGAAAAATAACCAAATATGATAGAAATGATAATAATTTTTTTAAAAAAAAATAAATCTACAAAAAAAGACAAATCAATAGTTTACATCATCTTTAAATTTTTGATAGTTGGTTTGGTATAATTGATAAAATATGTTGAATAATAAAAAAAAAAATTATTTTATGGTCCAATAAGGTTAATAAGTAAGACACACTATTGTACTTTCACCCTAGCCCACTAGAGGAAAAGATAAAGGAAGGATACTAAGGTTGGATATAGAGGAATTAAAATACAATATGACTATGACTCTACATATAGATCCTCTTTATAGTTTATGTGATGAGAAACCTAAAATCAAGTGTTCCTATGAGTTATAAAATATTATAGATCCAATTCATTGTATTCAAAAGGTGGAAATCATGAATATTGCATATCCACAACAATAAAATTTAGTTTGATTCATGAAGTTCTCCTGTCTACCCTATGTCAAGAGATTCAATCATCATAATATCATGTATATATGACTAATTCCAATATAATGGAATTTACAATGTTGCAATATGGGATATGGTATATGATTACAAATATGTATTAGTTTTTAAAAAAAAATTAAAAGGTAAATAAAATGGTATAGAAAAGTCCCAAAGAATTTATGAAGTCATATATTAATTCATAACATATGTTTAAAATCATAATTTAGATATAAATATTTTTTTCTTCCAATGATTCTCCTCTTCTCATGATAAACCTTTATTTATACATTTTGGCTACTTTAAAATGTATGAAGTTTCTCAAAAACATTTTCCATATGTATATGCACTACATTATGGAAGAAACAAATGCATAAAAATATAATCCTTTTAATCAAACATTAATATTATAGTGTCCACCAAATTGTGATATAATTTATCAAGATTTTTATTTTAAAATTTAACAAAATCATGATGGCCTTCTTTGAATCAAACATTAATATTATAATTTAATCATCAAATTATGATAGAATTAGTTAATGTTTTTAATTTGAAAATTGATAAAACTATGATTGCCATCTATTGAAAAGAGTGAAATGGTTCCTATTTTTGTATGCAAAATTTTCATCTATTATATATGAAATTACCAAAAATAATTAAAAATTCATAATTTCTTTAGATAAAAACATATTATTCTATAAAGAAAATAAGATAAATTAAAAATATATATAAATATCAATACCAAATATTATCAATTAAAATATTCTTAATTGTTATCGAACTCTTGAACCCTTTGCAACCTCTATGAACTCTGAATTGGATTTTTGTGTGCCTTCTTCTGCAATAGGCCAAGGTTGGTTTGATTTTGTGAGTATGTCGATGCTTACTGCTTGCCCTAACGTGGATTTTGGGGCTCCTCTAGCTATGCGTGTGCCTTCACGCAATGAGAAATATGGTTCTCTATTGGTCTCAAGGGGCTCGGGGGATGATGGTCAGCGTTTGGTTGTTGGTGGTATGCCAACGACAGTTTTTCCTTCTCCGTCTACGACGACTAGCACTCCAAATATGGGTTTTTGTTGTGCGTCTGGGGGAGGCTCAAAGAAGAGTTTTGTGGATGCCCTAACTGAGTGTCCCCCCTCTAAGTGAAGCGATCTCCCTACAACTGTGGGTAACTTGGGTTTGTGGGTTTCTAGTGTGGCCCCTCCCACGCATATGTCCAATACCCTTTTGTCTTTTGATGGTGCTCCTGTGAGCCCTCCCATTGTTGTCTGACACTCGACCTCTGCTCCTAAGATCTGCCTTGATGAATTAGCTTGTGTCAGGGAATAATTTTTTGTGGAACATGCCCTAATTTGTCATTTTATGAAGGTTTGGCCTAAACTCTGTGACCTTCATTCATGGATTGATGCAAATTGGAAAGACTATTTG
>VDFB02179234.1:68484472-68512498 GCA_007258455.2 Sequoia sempervirens
GCGGTTGAAGTTCAAATGTTTTTTTGCTATTGGCCGATTCCTTTATAAAGTGTGACACAAGTTTTTGCTTTTACCCATTACTTGGATGACCATGTTTCTATTCTTCTATGGAAAAATCTAGGTTTAGTCATGAAAGTTTACATAGATCTTTAAAATTCAGTTGCTTAGACATCAAACTTGTCCTTGCATGTTTAAGGGAATAGCTTGGTAAATATATTGTGGAAGCCTTGAGTTCTACGATGAAGAAAACATAGTGAACACCAATCATAGAGCTATTATCTAAATCTATCTTCCACTATTTAGCATCAAGTAGATTGAAGTGTAGGTCTTGTTATGCTGAGAAGTGTTATTTAGTGGCATAATGGGTCTAATATACCTGTGTAAATAAATTGACTATGTTATTTAACATGATGCCTATAAGCTTGTAGACATACTGCCTCCCATTGCCACCATGATTCAAAATGGGGATGTACGTGCCAACTCAAGTAAAGATTGTAACACATCACATGGAAGTAGTGAGTCTTGCACTATCAACATTTTTGTAATGCCAACATCTTCCACTCCTAGTGTAATAAGAGTGACCTTAAGAAGATAAGGATGTATTTTGCTATGCACTTTTAGTTAATTTTGTTTTCTCAATTTTGTACATTCAGTTTCAGTGGAAAGGCAAAGGGAGAATAGTGATTTCTATTGCTGCTAGCAAGGTTGATGGAAAGGGATTGGGAGAGAAGTGTAGATTGCAGAATCAAAGAGAAGTACTATATATTACAAAGGTATATTTTATTGCTATCAGGCTGTTAGATTGTGATTTATACTACACTACTTTACATTTCTTCATTAGCCTCCTTCATATCCTCCTAATGTGTGCATGAACTGTAAAGAATGAAAATTAAGCGATTTTACACAGGTATTTTGAATTGCTTGGATGGCCATGTTTCTATTATTCTATAGAAAAAATTAGGCTTATTCATCAAAGATTATAGAGATCTTTAAAAATAATTTTCTCATACATCAAACCCATCCTTGCATGTTTAAGGGAATAGCTTGGTAAGTATACTGTGGAAGCCTTGAGTTCTGTAATGAAGAAAACACAGTGAACACCAATGACAGAGCTATTATCCAAAATCTGTCTACCACTATTTAGCAACAAGTACATTGAAGCATAGGTCTTGTTTCAAAATATATCTATCATTGTTTTCTTGGATTGATCGTAAAAAATAAAAAAAATTATGATTTATATTTCCTTACAAAGTTACAAATCTAGCTACATTTTTCTAATTTTACCATTTGTCACCTGGCATAATAGGTCTAATAGACCCATGTAAATAAATTGACTATGCTATTTAATATGGTGCCTATAATCCCATAGATGTACTACCTCCATTACCACCATGATTCAAAATAGGGGTGTACATGCCAGTTCAAGTAAAGATTGTAACACATCACATGGCTTGTATTGTTAGTATTTATATAACGCCAAACTCTTCCACTCCTAGTGTAATAAGAGTCATCATAAGAAGAGAAGGATGTATTTTTCTATGCACTTTCAATTCATTTTTTTTTCTCTATTTTGTTCATTCAGTGTCAATGGAAAGGAAAATGGAGAATAGTGATTTTTATTACTACTAGCAAGGTTGGCAGAAAGTGATTGGGAGAGAGAAGTGTATATTGCAGAATAGAGAAGTACATATTACAGAGGTATGTTTCATTGCTATCAGAATATTAGATTGTGATTTATACTACACTGCTTTACATTTCTTCATTAGACTCCTTCATATCCTCCTAATGTGTGCCTAAACCATAGAGAACAAAAATTAAGCAATTTCACATAGGTATTTTGAATTGCTTGGATGGCCATGGTTCTATTCTTCTATAGACAAATTCAGGTTTGTTCATCAAATTTTACATAGATCTTTAAAAATCAGTTACTTAGACATCAAACTTGTCCTTGCATGTTTAAGGGAATAACTTGGTAAATATACTATGGAAGCCTTGAGTTTTGCAATGAAGAAAACATAGTGAACAAAAATCATAGATCTATTATCCAAAATCTATCTACCACCATTTAGCAACAAGTATGCTAAAGCACATGTATTGTTACACTGAGAGGCATTCTTTAGTGGCATAATGGGTCTAACAGACCTACGTACATAAATTGACTATGTTATTTAATATGACGCCTGTAAGCCTGTAGATGTACTACCTCCCATTGCCTCCATGATTCAAAAGGAGGATGTAAGTGCCAAATCAAGTAAATATTGTAACACACTGCATAGAAGTAGCGAGTCTTGCACTATCTGCATTTCTATAATTCCAAACTCTTCCACTCTTGGCGTAATAAAGCACGTTTACCGGAAGGCTATATAAAGTATGCGAAAACCAAATTAAGTAGCATAAATATGCAAATGTTATACCTTGAGAGCCTACTCTCATGCAAATGAATAGGTTTCTTAGGGGAAGGTAGAGACTTTAGTGTCTCCTATTTGAAGTATACCTATGGTGTTCACAGTGTCATTAAAAACCTTTGTATCTAGAGGCCAATCCAAGTTTTCTAAAATGATTCTTTAAAGTAGTGCACTGGAATAACATTACATTCCCAAAAGTTACTTACCATGTCTAGTCTATGGTTGAGGCGTAAGGCTTAAGAGTTCATTCTCTTACAAAATTCTAGGAGTATCAAGGTGGTACATGGCCTTGGTATGTCCTATTCAACCCCTCCATTAGAAATAAATTACATCACTCTTACGAGGGTGAGGTAAGCTTACTGTGAAGAAATGTACCTTTACTCCTTAGGTTGTAATTGATTAATCTTGTTCAAGCTAGACTAGTGAACCTTATTGAAGAAGGTTTGCGTAATATCCCCCTACCATTTGAGTCAATTATTACATACTCTTTCTACTATATTTATCACTTGTAAATCACTTTCAACATCATAGTTTAACTTTCAAAATTACAAAATTTGTCAAAACTGTCCTCAAATTGAAAATCAAGAAATAGAGTCACAACAGTTAGGAAATAGGGTCACTATTGCCTTAAATTCTAGTTGCTATTGTGAAACATGTTTTTTTTCTATTCTTCCAATTAAAAAATAAAATAGAGTCAAGTTACTATCATTTCTACCATTACTACATTTAAAAATATTGCCACTGTCTTAGATTCTACCGCAGTTGTTTGAAAAATCCACCGCTATTGCATTATTTCTTATCTCAAACTTATCAAAATTGACCTAAAAAATTGTCATTAAATCCTACTTAGTTATTATGAAAACATCACAATCAGATCCACATTAGACCTTATAAAAAATATTGGACATAAAAACAAGATATCAAACTTCATTATCCAACTAGTCTTTATCAAATCAGATCTATCTTGCGATCTTGTCAAATTTAGTGGACAATATCATCTCCCTAAGTTACTAGATTACTATCATCATCTCTTACTTATACTCACGAGCCGAGTTCAAGTAGAAAAATCAGCATATCCTTTATCAACATCTTTTGAGACTTAGCAAACATTAATCAAATCTTGTCTATCCTTGTGTCCATAGACTAAGCATCATCTTTAAACATACAAAAAAATCCACTCACACCTTCATCGTAGGGTTGAGAATAAAAAACATAACACCATTTTTCAAACATCTAAAATCCACTCATCTCCTCAATATAGGGTTGACTACCAAAATATTGTCATTCTTAAACATGATCCAAAAATCCAAAATCAAACTTGGTCATCAAACTCAAAAAAAACATGTCAATTCCACTCTATTACTTGAATCTTGTTCCACTCTATACACCCATGGAGTCATCAAATCCTACTAGCTACAACAACATAGCAACTATGGGTGTCCCTATTCAAGATTTTGGAATACTTTATCACATGTCAGATTTTAATCAATATCAATACTCACAAATCTGCCAATGAAACTATTAGAACAGTGAGTCACAATATCAACAACATCTTGACGATCATGAAAACATGACATAACATCAACAACATGTTCAACATCAAGAAATTACATATCAATAACCACAACATCAACAATAAAATCCATTCTTACAAAATAAAAATATGACATATCATCAACACCAACAATCATCACAACAACAATAATTGTTACCATCCCACAAAAAAAATACATGAATACACTTCTTTGGGGGAGCCAATTGAGGTGGTGTTAATCACATTAGTCCATGCTAAACTTATCACACTTCCAAAATCATTAGGTGATTAAGAACCTATTTTCAAACATCCAAGGTATGATGATAACACCTATTATAAATACCATAGAGAAAAAGGTCATGACACATCAAACTATATTAAACTCAAAAATCTCATCCAAGACCTTATTCATCAAGGAGAAATAACTATTTAAGAAAAGATTCAAGGTTCAACCCCTAATGATAACATTGACAATATCTCAACCTCAAATGTTGAAGAAAATGATCAAAGCCCACCCACCAATAATCATATGGATAATGTTTATACCTCACATGATGAGCTAGAGGACATAGATACTTTTTCAAAGCATGATCAAGATAATCAATCAATGTTTAACAATGATCCATTTCAAAAAATCTCAACTTCATTTGATCTCATGGTTGAAAACACTGACAAGATCTCTACCTCAATTGTTGAGGATAACACCTAAGATCCATCTACCAATGATCATGTGAACAATGTATCTACATCATCCAATGAGCAAGATGACATATCTCAAGAATTTATTCCCAAGCATGATCAAAATATTCCACCCAAGTTTAGCAATGGTCCTTTCTAATAAATATTGACATCATTTAACCTCATGGTTGTCAATATTGAAGAAATCCTTAATTCAACACTTGTTCCAAATTCATTTGAAGATCAAGAGAATCTTAAACCAATACCCATGCCTAAGGAAAACATTCAAGAACCCTTTCCAAACAATCCATCCTTTGAAATTGACCCATGTCAAGAACTTGATTGAAAGCATATCAAAAGCAATTCTAAAATTAGTCAAGATCAAGGATCTAGGTCTTCTTAAGATCTAATATGTTTATTCCAATCTAATACTAAAGATAACTCCAATAAAAGCCAAAATCAAATATCCACATCTCCAAGATACTACAATGATTTAATGGGTATCTTCCAATCCATGCAAGATTTCACAAACAATGATGATATCCATATATCATCCACTCTTATATCTACCCATGAGATATTTACTCCTAAAGGACATGTAGATGATTTTAATCTAAAATAAGAGTCTCATACTCTTGGCATCATTACCAAGGAACAAGAGTTTCTTACTCTGAACTTCATTAACAATAAACGATAGTATCCTACTCTTAATGTCTTTACACATGATTAAGGCATAACATAATCCATAGACATATTAGAAATAGATCATGAGGAAGACCCCTACATGGATTGTGAATTAGAAATATCCTTTGAAGATCAGGAAGAAATGGACCATGAAGAAGACTTCTACATGGATTGTGAATCAAAAACATCCTTTCAAAATCAAGTCGAAGATATCAATTAGGAAGTTATTCCACATATTGAGGATCCTATCACTTATAAACTTGGATCACTTACTTTTTTCAGAGAAAGCTATCTTACCAATGAAGAAGCTATCACCTTTGAATATCCACAATAGAGTAGAGAAGGATTAGCACCTTGTTTCCAAGATAAACCATATCTTCTTGCAAACAAGATCTATCAAAGAATGCAATATAAAGGAAAAGGACTAGGCCTACATTAATAGGTATCCTAGAACCAATGTAGATTATTGACAATCCTAAGCATCAAGGTCTTGGTTATTTAGTAATTAAGGAATCTAAAAATATCAATGATACCTCTATAATACTGGGGGAAACTTTATCTAATGCAAACACCAACATGGGGAGCATGAAGAGTCCTTATGATGAAATTGATGCCAATGCTACAACCATCCGTATCATGAATCATCATTGACACATTTTTCCATCCTCTAATTGGGACTAACAATAAGAGAAAAAGTTATATCAAAGAAAGGAACAAGTCATTGAAGGAAAAGAATCAGAAAAAAAAATGTACATGAAAAATTCAAATGGATACCAAAGAAAAAGAAAGAAAATAATCCCTATCAAACTCCATTAGTCAAAGAAACTAGGGGGAAAAGCCAAAAAGGAAAGTTCATCCATCAAAAATTTCCAACAATGAAAAAGAAAGCTTCAAGAGTGACCTACAAGGTATATCAAGAAGTTGGTCCAAATCAAATTTTGATATCCACTTATCATTCCTCATCCTCCCAAGTTTGGAAAATCAAAGATTCTAAATTTTCAACCAATCCAATTGAATCTCAAATCCCTCAAAGGATTTCACCATCCACTTTGACATCCATGATGTCCAAATCTCGCATTGATCGTGTCTTGGAAACAACTCTTTATCATAAGGAATCTAAAGGTACCCTATCATGATGTTCACATCTAGGAGAGGCTATCTCTGGTATCAACAAATAAGACAAGAATTATTAGGGGTTACATTCAAGCGCCCTTATATTAGCAAAAAAACTCCTTCAAGCGAGATATCATTGCCACATCATGACAACAACAACATCTATATCAACACTAGTAGTGTCTACATCAACATCACCAGGTGGTTCAACATGAGCATAAAAATTCACAAAAAATAATAAAAAAAAATAATTCAAGAAAAGAGTAAAGATAAAAATTGTCCTTTGGTGAAAAACACTATGGTGGCGCTTTGGACAAGTACCATGATGAAAACCTGGAAAACAAGTGTCATGAGTAGAATCAAGCATCTACGTGTGCTATTTCAGGTGGAATAATATAATCTCATCCATAATAAATCCAACATTCCATCCATCTTATCCATAATAAATCCATAAACCGTTCATCCACCTCATTTTCATCCAAATCCAACTTATCTTGATCTTGGTAAAGGTTTGGTGTACACTTCACACTTGCTTATGGTAAAAATATTGACATGGGTCACTATCACCAATCATACCCTATCCAACATTTATCTGAGCCATGAGGCATTGTCCAAAGGGGAATACTCTATTTGAACATGTTATCCTATCACAAGATAATTCTTGGCATCCTTTACATATCCATCCATTTGTTACTTGATTTTGCTTCCAACTCAATTAGGTAGAGCTGAGATTGTGTTTTCAATTAAAAGATAAAAGGTATACATTCAAGTTTTCTATGTTGTATCCATATGCATAAAAGAAATTATCAAGTAGACTACATTACATTATGCAAATGCATACAATAGAGAAGAGAGTGAACAATTGTTGCAAAAAGTAATATTTATTGATAATCATAAATGTATGGTGTCCCACACAAGCCGTGGGACTAACTACTTCAATATAGTAAAAGAAATAAACTATACATTTGAAAATACAAAAATTAAAGAATGCATATGGGAAGAGAAGGGATCCATCATTGCCTGAATGAAAAATACTAGTTGAGTTGAATTGCTACATCTACTTCAACCCTCCTACTTGTCCAACCTCCATAAGTTGTTTTCCTATTGCTCCAAGGTTTCTTGCATGAGTGAGAGTTTGTTAGAGCTTAGGATCAACAATCTTTACATGTGCAACATCTACAAACATATAGCCTAATCCTCATAAAGCATTGAAATAGTTTGCATATCACATATGTCTAGGAAAACATAAAGGTTATCGCAAACATCTATCATATGCTATGTTTTATCTAACATGTTTTCTCATTGTGCAGGTATAGGTGAAACCTTTCATTACTAAATTATTTTCAATTGAGATCCCAACATGTGGAGTGAAATGGGCTCCCACAAGGGTTGAGCCCAACATGCTACTCTCTTGTGTTTTAGAGAGGGATAAGAAGGTAAATTCATCTCACTTTAGTTCAATTGAGTGAGTACACATCACTTAGGATAGTGAACCCTATTTGCTCAATGAGATTAAAATAAGAGAAATGATAGTGAATACAAATAATGGTATTCATTAAACAATAATGATTCAAGAGTGAGTATGATAGATCAAGTTATAGGCCATCAAGCAATAAACTCTGCATTATAAAAGAACATGAAAGATAGTGATTTCAACAAGGCTAAATCAACTGTCCTAGATTGCTTGTGCCAAGTGGACTTTTAACTAAAAAAAAGGAATAGTTAAAGGTAAAGTAGATATCACAATCTTTGTGGTTGTTCCATCATAGTCAAAGCATAGGTGTTTAAGTGATCCAAGAGTTGAGTGAAGACAAAGTAAATTTGGCATCCATGAATAATAGTCTAAAGGGGAAAAAATATGACAATTGAAACCACAGTCAACAAAGCAGTCGAAAACCATGACATTCTTCTTCAACAATATTCAAAGAGAGGTTTACGGTGACATTTTTTAAATGATCATCATGGTACAAAATAACCCTGCATAGATAGTGAAGGAATAGGATAATGAAATCACATACATCTTCATTTGATAAGGTTGAAACTAGTATGCATGGTTAAGCTATGAAAAGCATAGGAGAAGAGTAATAAATGCAATGTGAGAGACAAACACATTGATGCAACAAAATTCCTTGAGGAAATTTGCATTTAACAATGCAGATATATACTGTAAGTTCAACATGACAATATCAAAGCATGTTCAGATTTATACCTTAGTGGATGCAAAATCATTCAAAGAGTCACTCTTGAATTTGCACAGAAGAATAGTATAAGAGTTAAATCTAAATAGTCATCATGCTATGAGAAGTAGTGAGATAAATAGTGCCATGGAAGTGCATTATTTATTTTGTATTGATGTACAATGCTCATGCTATAGTTACCTTAGTCACAGAGTGGAGTCTTCTAGAAATCACAAGTAATGGGCCTGTGGCCAAGATGGTGAAAATATGTAAAAAACAGTGCATAGGGGTTTCAATATACAAACCCTTAATCATGCATGCAAATGAGAAAATCCTTTAGTGTGCAGAATGAAAAGAAAAATGAGTACACAAAAGAGTCTATGGCCATGGCCACAAGGGTATTGATAGTCCTTGCATTTACAAATAGTAACCTCAAAGTGTATGTAAAGTATAGAGTCTAGGTTTTTTTTTAAACCTAAGCTAATAACAAAGCTAAACTCTCGGCCAAGAAAGTCAAGACCCAGAATGGCCATGGAAATATAGCTTGGATGACCCTTGGACTTGCAAGTTAGTGAAAAGGATAATGACATAAAGCAGTGCTAGGCCAGTTTTTTTCTTGTGGAACAGTTGATTGGGATAGATTTTGTTTCAACTGTACACCCTCTTATCTCACTCATATTATAATTTGAGGCTAGCCGTGGTGAATCAAGTAGAAAACCCTCGAAAGAGTGCATGAGATAAACCCATAATGCTTCAAAAAAGGTCGAGCATACAAGAAAATGTACAAGAAATGAATTCCCAGTATAGGCCATGTCACAGTAATAAGCAAGAAAATCAATAAGAAAGTTTTACAAAGGTTAAGAATAAAAGATAGTAAAGTCACGACCTATGACTTTTATTCAAGTCACTAAAATTTCTCTATAAATGGAAGAATAGCATAAATGCAAGTTGTTTTCATCATTTCCTGCCCGGATGAAGCAAAGACCAAACAAAAAGAATATAGAAAGACAAAAATTTAGCATTTTTTCCATTTTCTATACAATAAGCTCAAAAATAACACATTTTCCTATAGAAAGTAAAAGGAAATGCAAAAAAAATCATTCAAAGGAGCTCACTCGAGCTATTTCTGTTCATTTTGCATATAAATTTGTTGGAGGAGCCTTTTTCTACTTCAGAACCGCCATGGAAATCATATACAAAGCCTCTCACAACCCTAGGTCAGCGCTCTTAGCTTCCAAAAGGCTTGATAGTTAAAATGAAATGCATTTTGCAATGTTTGGCTGTCGTTTTGTTTCTAGGTTTTCATAACCCTAATGGGAAGTGTAAAAAAGAAGAAGGTATTTTTACCTTTTATTTTAAATATTTCCATTGTGAACTAATACTCTTACCTAATGTATTCTCAAACCCCTTATATATGTTAGGTGTGAAAGCATTTAGCACTTATGAATTTTGCATTGACTCATATAGTCGAGTCATAGGATTATAATGTAAAATATAGTTAAAATGATGTTTTATAAATCATTTTGATTATGTTATTTAGTGAACAAAAGAGAGTTGTGGCATGTGTTACAAGCATATAGGGGATGTAGTTTGAGTCTTTATGACTAGGTGCCAAGCATATAGGGAGGTTGGAAGAGGTTAGTTGACATATGAAGGAGATGTAGGGAGTTTTTACTCACCTTTTGGAGGGAATGAGGGTAACTAGGTGTTAGTTTCTCATGCTTTCATGATGGACATGGTCAAAGTTGACCTTTTATACATTTTGGAGCCTTTTTGGAGGATATATAGTAGCTATATTTTTGGCTTTCTTGTTACATACGACCAAGAAGGTTCTAGGTCCTATTTTGGTGGATCTTGGAGGAGGATGGTTATAGTCACTTGTTGACTCATTTGTACTCAGTTCTGATTATGCTCTAATTTTACTTAGTGACTTTTTGGAGTCCTTGGGAGATATACTGCATATTTTGTAACTATTTGGCATGTATACCAGTGAGTACCTTGAATATCAATGAAGTTGAGTTCTTTTTCCTTCTCATTTTTTGCTTTATTGTGTGCATTTTAGTTGATTGATGAGATTACTTGTGAAGTTTTTTTATTTCCTTGTAGTTTTATCTCATGTTAGCACCTTTTGCAGAAGAGTATGTATTTTGCAGGTTATAAGCTGTGTTAAGAATTCAAATGCTTCTAGTTGTGAAATTTGTTTCCTTCTAAGAGTTTGGAATTGGAACTTTCTTATGAAACACTTATGCAAGAAACATGCAAAAGTGAGTTTTGTATGTGAAAGCTTATCATTGATTGAACTGTGTATGTAAGTTTTTTTTATAGGTCCTAGTTAGTGTTTTTATGCATCACCTTAGGAGTTAATCTTTTCAGTTTATGTTTCTTTCTTTCCCTTTTCCTTTGCAAGTCTTTAGAATAGTTAATTAGGTGAGTACCTTAGGAGCCAACCTTCTCTGGAGGTCCATTCCAAGTTTAGGTAACCCACAGCTTAGGAATGTTCTAATGTTTCTCCAAAGTGCTAAGTTCTGTAACTTAGCAAGGGTGAAAATTTGAGAGAATAGTTTTTGGCACATCCGGTGGGACTATCAAATGAACAAAGTTTAATAAATTACATGTTATTACTGGTTTTGATATGCAACTAGTGAATTTCAGGCCTTTCAGAGGTTAAAAACAATATAATTGGCGACTCTGTGTGTGGAAGAAGCAAAGAAACCAATGCTATAGCATTTTATGAGAAGAATTCAAACCAAAAGCTCAAGCTCATTTGAGTATTTATGGCTGTCCCTGCCCAAAAGGTAGGGAAAAACTACAAAAAGAGCTCCACCTTTATTAAGGAAAACTCAGTCAACTCCACCCTCTGTAAGATTTTTTCCTCTTTCTATAAAAAATCAGGTCTTTGTTGCACCAATGGCGAGAAATCAGTGTTTTGTGCAGTTTAATGAAGCTAGTCCGTCGAACTTGGCACATGTTAATATACCAGTGGTAGCTCTTAAGAGTATTCCCTTTTTCACTAGAGATGACCAACCTACACTCGATGAACACGTTAAACACATAGAAAATATGTGTTTAGTACATCATATAACACAAGAAAATGTAGCCATTAGATTGCTAGTAACATCTTTTAAGGGAAAATCCCTTAAGTGGTTTAGGAGTTTAGCTATTAACTCAATTACTATGTGGGATGAGCTTGGAGAAGCTTTATGTAAGCATTTTGAGGACAAGTTTGATCACTTGTCATTGGTGGAGCAACTCACTACTATCAAAAGGGCTCCTCATGAACATATGATAGATTTTAATTTCTACTTCCAGAGGTCTTGGGATAGAATTCCACAGAACATAAGGCCTTCACCTGAGTATGCTTTTCTGTATTTTTTGAGGTCTTTGAATAGTGAGATTGCTATTATGATATAGTCTATGGGTGGGAATACTTTGCCACAGGCCTATGAAATAGCTATTAGAGTTGAGAACAACCTTATACAAGCTGGAAGGATAGGCCCTAGACCTCCCAATCTTCCCTGACATACAACCTCCTATCACCATGCCAACATCTCAAGTAGCCCCTTTTCCAGCTACTGCTAATCAAGAAAAGGCTGCCCCAATGCAATCTACCGAGGTGTAGGAAATAAAAGGGTTACTCCAATCTTTTTGAAATGAATTAGTGACCATGAAGAAGCAGCAGTTTCAAAGTTTCAAGCCATATCAACCCCAGGGTCAAGGATAGAATCAACCTTATCAAGCTAATAGGCAACCATATCAGGGGAATTATCAAGTTGTAAGGAAAAATATCAATCCAAGGACTTTTCAACCATACAATCCAGCTCCAATCAGTTCAACTAGGGATCTTGTACCTATCCAAAATAACTTTACAACTAATTATGAGTGGTGCTTTCCATGCAACCAATCCCATAACCAAGCTACATGTTCAAATAGGGTTATAAACCAAGCTTTGATGGTGTAGAATATGTCAAGTGTGTAGCCTAATGTTCCTAAGGATGAATCTCCACAACAATAGGATTTCCCTCCAAGTGATACAACTCTCCTGAATTGGAAAGGAGAGGAATTTTGTGGAGTGACCATAGATGATTCTCCAATAGCAGCCAATACTAGAGCCAAGAAGAGGGATTTTGAAATTGGACAATTATCTAACAAAGAAAAGGAAGTTGTTGGTCTGTCCACCTTTCAAGTGCCACACATAATATAGAGAAATACACAAGGTGAGCTACCAAAGAGCAACCTAGAAACTAACCACAATCATCCCACTTGTAAACTGATCCTGTTGTTGTAAGGACCCACCAAAAGGTAAACACTTCTACACCTTTCAACATTATTGAGCACATGAAGAAAATGAATGTAACTATGTCTATGTGGGATTCCTTGTTCATCCCAAGACAAAAAGATTTATTGCATTCTGCACTATCTAATTTAACTGTTTCAAGTGATGTTCTAGTTGGTCAAGCAAAGGTTGTTTTTACAAACACACCTCAAACTAGTAGTGAGAAGTCGGGTAATGATGTTAAACCCCTAACCTTTTATGTGTCTTTGATAATAGGGGATAAATTGGTTCATAACTATATGATAGATTCAGGGGCAAGTGGTTTTGTTATGCCCAAGAAGATTGTTGATAGGTTAGGATTGAAATATCAACCTCTTGAAAAGGGAGTGGTCCAACTTGATGGGACAACCATTAACACTGTAGGTGTCGTTAAGGATTTAAGCCTTACTTTACATGCCTGCCCAAACTTTTCCATCCCATCAAACATTTTTGTTATTGATTTTCCACCATATTTTTCCTTGTGCTTGTCCAAAGATTTTACTACCAAAATAGGTGGTTACTTGTCCTCAAATTGGTCTCACATGTTGTTTAGGACTAGATATGGGACAAAAGTAACTATTAAGTCTAAATCAATAGAAAAGGACCATATAGATCCCTATGTATCAAGTGCCATAAATGCCAACTATGCTATTTTTGATAGTAATGAGCATGCTACTGCTCAAGAACCAAGTACTCAAATAGAGGCTATCACATTTATTCTTTTGAATGAGTGGGAAATAGAAAATGTAGAAGATGAACCAGGTAAGAACATTGAATACAGAGGCCTAGGTGTATACATGATGCATGAGCCAAATTCTGTTATTACAAACCTTGAAAAGAAGGTTGATCAACAACTTAAACAACAACAGAATGAGGCGCGGAAAATGTTTTTTGATGGTTCAAGAAGCATAAATGGAGCTGGTGGGGGTGCTATGCTTGTATCCCCAAAAGGTGAAAATTACTATTCAACTTTCTATTTTGCATTTTCCTATTCTAACAATACTACTGAATATGAAGGTTTGATTTAGGGCTTGGAATGGGCAAGCAAAAGGAAGATTAGATGCCTACAAGTATTTGGGGACAATGAGTTGATAGTCAATCAGGTAAGAGGTTTGAATGTGACTAAAAATGATGTGCTTAAGTATTACAAGCATAGGGTATGGGATATGATAGAAGAATTTGATGCCTTCAATCTAATTTATATTCCTAGGAGTCAAAATAAGCATGTTGATAGACTAGTTGCTATAGGTGCTCAGTTTGACATTCCTAATGATATTAAGAAAATAAAAGGTACAATAGTATGTGAAAGTTGTTGTAAGGCCATCTATTCCTGAAAAAAAATATTCATTGGAAAGTTATTGAGAGTGATGAGAAGGTATTGAGTTTTCTGCTCAAAGAAGATGAGTTCTCAATGGTAAATTAGAAAAAACTTAAGCAACAATATGATGATCAGGTTATTCAGTTAAGGAAAAACAAGTTGCCCAAGGGTCTAGTTACCTTGGAATCTATTTTTAATAATGATGATTAGCTAAAGAAAGGAAAGACTGACATGCAGATCAAAGAGGAACACTATGAAGAGCATGAGATATTCAAAGGTAAGCTCCTTAAAATTGGTAAGATATGTTCTTGTCGAACCCCAATCCTAACCCCAAGAACAAGGATTCCCCATGAAATCCATTAGCAAAGTTTCAAATAAGAAATAAAGAAAGAATGAGATGAAAGAACAATAAAGCAAGCTAAATCCTATTAAAAACAAATGCAAACTCTTGATCCCATGGGGGAATTGGTGCCAATTTGATGTGAAAATTGGCCCTTTCCCAACTCCTATGATGCAAGATTGATGTGTGATGAAGAGTGATCCACTTTGTTGATGCTTGATGAGTGCTCCAATAGAAAAATCTGCATAACCTAGCTATGAACTCAATGATAATGGATGAAAATTGCTAATGATTTGAGCATAGTAAATTTACTCAAATTGTGGATGATGAAATGAGGAGATTAGCCTCTTATTTATAGAATGAGAAGATGGATGAATGTCCAAAATAGAGCAATGTGGGACTAAGAATTATCTAATGGAAAAGTGCCACTTGTCAACTTATGAGTGGATGGAGGATGTGCAAGTTTTGAAGATTGTGGCAATAAATGCATATATTTGAATTTTGAATTTGTTGAAATGACATGCAAGAGGGAAGGAAGAATGCATTGAATGCCACTTGGCTCAAGGCAAAGGACATGTAAGAGAGGGTAAATGCCTTGTTGGAAGGACTCATCCCACTTGGATTTTGAATTCAAATTTGGGGAATATTCCTTAAAAGATGCCTTGTTGAAGGAAAATAGAGATTTAATAAATCAATTAAATCTATTTTCATATGCAAGTGGTAAAAGATGGAGGATGGGACATGAGGAGAGATTAAATTAATCCAAGTTAATTAATTTAATGAAGGGATTAAATGATGTGACCTATTTGACTTAAATTTGTGGATTTATTTAAATCAAATATGAGAAGAATGTGATAAAGGATTAATTAAATAAGGATTTTGATTTATTTAATTAAAAGAGATAATGTTAGATTAAACTAAATAAGGTTTTAATTTATTTAATTTAATAGATAGACTTAAGAGATTTAATCAAATAAAATTAATTATTTAATTAAATAGGATAATTAGATCAAAATGGTTAATTTAATTATCGAGAAAGACTGACTTAATTAGATAACCAATTTATTTAATTAAGAGAGGAATATTGATGAATTTAATCGGATAAAGGTATTTGATTAAATGGTTAGACTGAAGGATGATTCAGGATGAAACGATGTTAGTGGTGAGGATCAGATGTCTAATGTTAATCAATACATTTTACGTGTCTACATTTTGCCCCTCTTTGAAGCAATGCACTTGTTGCATTGGTTCAAAGAATAAACGGTCTCGATCAAAGCCAAAAATTTTTCATTTTTGAAAATATTGCCCCACTGCTACCCGACAAGAGAAAACATACCAATATATTGCCCCCTCGAGAGATTGGATGAAAATTTTGATTTTTGGGTGATCTCTTGAAAAAAGAGGACAAGGTGCCCGATAGGTCCAAAAAGGCTCCAAGAGGCCAAAAACGTGTCTAAATGCAATAAAATGATGTAAAACATGCTTCAACTAGACAAAAACAGGTTCAAGAGTCCAAAACCCTAGCAGGATAGCCAATTAGGGTGAAAAAACCCTAATTTTCAAGCTTAAAAAGGCTCCGAGGGGTCACTTTCAATTCATTTTCACACACAGCCCTCTAGCAATTTTGAGATTTGAGCTTTGACATTCTGATGAGATGGTGCAACGATAGCTCCTGATGCACATTTCTGACCGATTCTGGACATACCAGCGGCCACCCGACATTGGGGCATCGGTAAGTGATCCTTACTTGAGCTTTGTTTTTCATTTTTTGCATTCATTTATTGCTTTTAAAGTTAGTTATTCTATAGCGGCGCTATATAGTGCCACTCAAAAATTAAGTTGCATCGTGGCGGTGGAGTTTGGAGTTTGGAAACAAACTCCAAACTCTGACGCTGATGTCATGGCTCACGGGGTCATTTTTAAAGTGCGACACGGCGGTGCTAAATCAAACATGAATCTTCTCAAATTGCATTGCTCGGTAGAAAAGTGCACCATAGCGGTGCGCTTTTGGCATTTTGTGCCCTAGCATTGCAGTTTGAAAAAAATTCAAACTGCGACGCCTTCATAGATTGTGACGCTGGAGTGATTTTTTGGACACCTGGAAT
Source organism: Sequoia sempervirens (assembly GCA_007258455.2). NCBI lineage: Eukaryota > Viridiplantae > Streptophyta > Pinopsida > Cupressales > Cupressaceae > Sequoia > Sequoia sempervirens. The sequence continues at coordinate 68,501,139 of VDFB02179234.1, forward strand.
GAAATTTTTCAAAATTTTTAATATGGTGACCCTTCCTAATGCAGGACGCGGTGAGGGAGCTCTATTCCCAAGAGCACAGGTTGTGGGAGCTCTTTAGTTACTTGGGAGACCTTAGTGACAGAGAGTAGGATGGATTACGGGACATGGGGCTGTGGCACATCGCATATGTAGTGCCTGTGCGCACCCATCTTGGGATGATGTCGGCGCTTGCCGAGAGATGGCACAACAAGACCTCGTCTTTCCACCTTCCTACCGACAAGGCCACCATCACCTTAGAGGACATGTGGCACATCCTGAGATTGCCAATTCATGGTCGATGCATTATTTTTGATATGGATGCCGGGTGGGACACTTGTCACACAGTCCTCGCTACAGAGGACGTTATCTATTGCGAGGGTCAGATTGAGATTGAGCATCACAGGACTTTGGCCTCTCCCTTCTACTTGGTTGTTGCGGCTATCATTTCAGGTCTCATTGCCCCAGATTGGTGAGGTTGGTACTTTAGTCCTAGTTGGAGACTCTGCTGAGAGCGCATGATGATGTGTGATATGCTAGTTTGTTTTTCTTGGGGGCCTATTCTTCTTGCTTCACTCTACATAGATTTACACAAGTACGTCTACCTTGATGGAAGAGCACTCAGGGTAGGTGTTACACTCCTCCACGCGTGGGCATGGGAGCACATTACTATTCTTCAGCCATGAGTCGTTGTAGTACTAATGGGGCCTGATGATCCCCTCGTGTGGCATTATAGAGGTGGTGTGTCCACACACACGGGTAAGCACGAGATTCCCTATTGGAGGAGAGTCCTAGATGAGATGCAAGCTTTTACATGGCACCCATACCTTGGTTAGCCCAGATGGGCCGACAATGTAGAGTAGATTTTCTTTGACCATCAGGACTGGTTTATGCAGGGGCGGGAGCATACCATGGTGGAGAGATATTTTCCAGGGCACATCCAACACTAGTTCGGTGAGCCAAAGACTGGCCAGACGATGATTATGTGGCCATATTTTCCCGCACTATGTCATAGGCTTCATGGGGTCGATATATTCCTGCTTTCGAGGCCATTGACAGCTTTAGATAGTTGGTGGCTCAACCATGAGTTTACGATCAGGGGCCTGTGGATCCAGGTGTTACACAGGCATACAGAGACTAGTTCTGGCCTCCCCTATGGTTGACAGTTCTAGGAGCAGTCCCCGCTCGGCGGAGGATGAGGGGCAGAGGGGGTGGATGAGGATGGAGAGACCGTGCACGACAGGACCAGCTAGTTAGGGTTCCACCTTAGTTAGGTTAGGCTAATGTTCAAATGCAGGACCAACAGTAGGTGCCAGCTAGGCAATAGGAGTAGGCAGGTGCAGCGCCACGAGTTGAGGGTGAGGATCAACCTCACGTGCAACCCACACAAGCACAACTAGTAGGGAAGCTGGATCCTAAAGACACATTGATTGCATAGCTGTAGGTTCAGGTTCAGACCTTGACAGGGGAGAGGGATCAGGCCAGGGCTAAGAGAGACCAGGCCAGGGCCGAGAGAGACCAGGCCATTTTGCAGAGGCAGGCCACATAGCTATAGGTGGCTGCAGAGATGGGCCAGCGACAGTAGTTAGAGAGCATGGCAGCCTCCTCCTCTTAGAGCATAGTGTCCCTTCGATCTTACAGGGAGGCCGTCCGAGAGGTAGATTATTACCGCATGCACTATCATCAGACTGTGCCTAGAGCAGAGTGGGTCCCAGATTACTCACAACAAACCTACCACAGACTCGTAGAGGGTCATGGTGATAGGGGCGAGGGCAGCAGACAGGACTGGTAGACCTTGTTTTGATCGAGATGATACTTTTCGTGCCTTATGGACTCCTTTTTGATAGCTCGATGGGCCTTTTTGTACTTATTGACATACATGTACAGTGATTTGATTATTTTGTACTGTGATAGTTGCCCGATGATGATATATATGAGATGATGATTTTGATATAATGTGATGTGTATCATTTATTTATGCATTTATGGATGGTTCTATTTCTATATGCTATGCAATGATGTTATGGTATGATGTGATGTATATATAGATGCATTTCTTTCTAAATGATGTATGCATTATGAATAGATCTTATATTATGCTATTTATTCATGATATGCAGATGGATTTGTATGATATGTAATATAATTTGATGATGATGATGATTTATATGATGATCTATGTATGTTGATGCAAATGATATGATATGTGATATGAAGTGTAATAGGCAAAATGATATGGAGATGATCTATGGTGTAACGTGAAATGATATGTGACCCATGCTTATAAAATGATGATGGATTTTTTATGTTCCTATTATGCCTTGAATGTTTATAATGGTATGGAATGATTTATGCAAATGAAATGTAAAGATGATTGCGATGTTATTTATGAGGTGTTCTATATATTGATATGGATGATTAATAGACAATACAATGTAATGTAAATGTAATGGTTGTGTTTTATATGATGTGTATTGATGATGTAAATGAGATGGTTTTAAGATGCTTAGAATAACAAATATATTATCCTAAACATGTTAAAGGATAATGTAATGTATGTGATGCATTTAATGTGATGTGATGTAATATATGAAATGATATGTTAATGCAAATTGGTATGATGATGTTTAATGCAAAATGAACGTAATGTGGGAGATGACTTTATGATGTTATACGAGTATGTATGCTTATAATGCAATGCATTATCTATAATTCCCTTGTACCTATTATGTATGATTATGCAGTAGGTGGTAACGTGAAATGGTTATGAAATGTTTATGCAAATGAATGTTATCCAATGGTTCATGTGATGAAAAAAAATGGATGTAATGTGGTAAAAAAATGGATGTGCTTATTTATGGAAAATGCTTATAATAATATGTTTATATGATGATGGAAATGAAATGCATATGTTTCCTATATGATACATTTATGCAATATGCTAATGATTTGTAGATGCAGGATCGATGACGATGCTGATGATAATGATGATGATTAACTATCATAGTACCTTGTTAGCGTGATGAACAAGACGGGATGAAAGAGAAGAAGTCATTTCAACAAGACGTAAGATGATGAATATACAAATGATGATGGTTACTTTTCGAGTAGTTGGGATTTTCAAAGGGACAATTTTCTTATGTTTGATAACACATGTGGTACGATGCATCAAGGTATAGAGAACCAGGATGGCGTTGTACCTAATGTGATGGACTTTGACTTGACAATCAGATAGGAGTATCCTTGTTCACACTTGACATACGAAAACCTTGTTAGGATGCACTTGAAAAGTTTCAAACACCTCGTACCAAAACATGAAAAGGTGTAACCTATCAATGCAATAGTCAACAAGCTGTCCAAAACATCCTCCCTACATTTCTAAGAAAGCAAGCATTCGCCAAGTTATATTACAAGAATGTCCAACAAGCACAACATACAAAAGATAATGATCATTGCCCCATTCCTATTTCTCTAAATCCTCTGTTCGGATATCATCGAGAAGTCCTTGAAATGAGTACAATAAGATAAGTCAAAAAGATAAAGATAAAGTAAACAAACAAGCTGATGTTCTTCAATACCGCTAACCAAAAGGGGATGTGTTTTTAAGGATAGGGACTGAAACTATTTCCAAAAGATAATGCCCATTGTAGGAAGGATACATCCTAGGACATGTTAGTGGATGGCGACACGTCATTTCATTTATCCTAAGTGTTCTTTCGAATGATAACTAATGCCCATTGTAGGAAGGATACATCCTAGGACATGATGTTATCAGACGATTGAAATGGGATTGATTGAATGATAAGTTATTGACATAAAGAGTTGACCAACTTGTTTATGTACTGACTTAGACCTGAGACTTGACATTTTTGAGTTTTCACTTTTAACCTGCTAGACTTGTTTCTAACTGGTTCACCAAAGGTTGAGGATGAAGATCGTTTATTATGAGTGATGTTATTGCGTGTGCAAGTGAGATGAGACAAATGAATTTTTTCAAATATTTGGATGTTTTTGGAGTTTTGAAAAGTTTTGAGGCTGTTTTTGGTATTTTTGAGATTTTGCAAATATTTTGATTTTGGATTTTTTGAATGTTTTTGGGGTTTTCTGAGATTTTGACCAAGAGACTAACCTAAGGACCTATCTTAGGGGCTCGGGGGTTGATCAATAGATTAGCCTTGCCTACGTTATACACGCAGAGACCATGTAGTTCGACTGACGACATGACCAATTTATAGATGATGATATACATGATGAAATGTCAGTTTATTATGACAGACTCCTAAAGGACTGACCTAAGTGTCTTAGGGGATGATCAAAGATCAACCTTGCCTACATTCAAGATTCAGAGACCTGTAGTTCGACAAGACGACTTTGTTTCTGACTTTTTGGCCTATTTTGGGATTTTGATATGTTTTGAATGTTTTTGGATTTTCTGATGTTTTGATGTTTTTGGATTTTCTAATTTTTTGATGTTTTTGGATTTTCTGATTTTAGGACCTCAAGAATATACACGAATCCGATCTGATGAAAGGGTAAAAGCAAGAAGTTGAGTACATGAAGAGGGAAAATTTCGGGCAACAAATTTTTGTTTGCAAACAACGCGTACACATTTTTGAAAAACGTGTACGTGTTACGAAACGGGTACCCGAACCGAAATCTAAATGTGTACGCGCTCAGCTACGGGTACGCGAACCAAAAATGCTTACGCGTTACAAATGCGTACGCGTTTCACAACACGTACGCGTTTTGGAAAAGTATTTATTTTTTTAAATAAACTGCTGGCTTTTCATTTTATCCACTATTTCTGGCGGCGTGAGGGAAGGCAATCTAGAGCGCGTACGCGTTTGTAAGCTGGTGCTTGGAGCGTACTTCGACTGCCACCTCCTCCCGTCAACACACCCGACCTCTGTGACCTCCAGGTTGGTTGAATTCTGCCATTTTTTGCTTTGTATCTTGTTTTTTTGTTTTTTAATTAGTATTTAAGTTTTGTTTCTTTAATGTGTTTTAATTCAATTTTTAATAGTTTTAAATTGCATTTAAAAAATAAAAAACGTCAACAAAATAAATAACATTAAATTGTAAATTGAAAACCATAAAATCTAAACCTAAATTGGACACATTTAACTTAGAAATCTAAACCCTAAAACGTAAAACTAGAAACCTCTTAGAGACCTCTCTCCCCTTAGGTGAGCTAAAACTAAAAACCTTCCGAATTGGACCAAATGATTGAGGTAGGTGGTCAATACAAGATTATAACAAAGGTGCAAGGGCTTCACAAGGGTTTAGGGTTTTTTCAAAACCCTAATACAATTTTAGAGAAACCCTTACAAATATGACTATTTAGTAAACTTTCAAAGGAATTTGAATGGGCTAAGAGTAAAAAAATTCAATAATTAGGTACACCAATATATATACATGCATACATACATACATACATATATAAATAGACGCAGGTATATGCAATACACACATGTATATTTATACATTAATATACATCACCTACACTTAGTTATATTCATAGATATATCTATGTATATATATGTTTGCATAACTTTACTCACATACATAGACATATATGTGCATATAAATATAAAATAACACTTACCCACATTGAAGAAATGTTTTTATTTGCACAATATATAATGATTACCACCTAAAGCCAAATAAACTTTTATATCTAGAACACACTTTTTAATGATTGATAATGGAAATGCAAAGACTAAATTGTAGCCCAAATTTGATATGAAGGATTTGATAATATATTTACTTTTCCAAATTGAATTCATAAGAAAAGGTTATTGATGTGAGTCAGTGTGTGCGTTCTCACAATCTTCACGATCATGGTTGTTCTCTTAAACCTATCTCCCTCTCTCCAGTGATACTCTCCCTCTTGTCCTTGGAGGGTAACTCTATTCTGCATTCACCTCAGGAAACCAAAAATGTAGTTAGTTCATTATTAAAGCATATGTGCATATATAAACTTATTTATATATCAACATAAATCTCTTAGAAACATTAAGAAATACATATTCCATTTAATCATTATGAGTATTAAAGGCATATTTGCAATAGTTCATATTATGTTAACTAGATCAAAATGTTAAATTGACATATTCTTAATTAACGATAATACATATTTTCAAGTCAAGATTGAAATGAAAATAAAAAATAATATAACCTAGAGGGTAAAAGAAAATGGGATGTAACAAGGGAAACTATCTCTTACATGCACCTCATCAAACTAACAAAATAGTTAGTCTGTCAAATCATATCGTTAAGCATAAATTTTTTATACTTTCCTTTGCTAACACACTATTCCTCCATTATTCCCCATTTGCACATTTTCTTAGGTTTCCTCTAAGTTCTTTTATATATTTCAGTTTTCAAGTTTTTCCTTACCCAAGTATCTTGTCAAGAAGTTCTCCAAACATTTTGTTCCCTATTCAATATTTTTACTATGTTTAATTTCTTGAGATTTCGTCTACCTCTATGCCTCTTCATTGATTCTTGTGATTTTTGCTAACCTTAACCCCATAGTGTGCATAAGGTTATAAGTAGTTGGTTTGTGGCTACCTTAACTCTTAGTTAAATTATATGATTTAAATCATAGTCTTATTTCTAGGTAATTAAGTTAGTGTAGATGAACATTATTCTTAGGTATCTAAGTAAATTTAAGTGAAAACCAATGAATACGTAGGGTACATATGGGAACTAGTGTTTTGTTTATTATCAATAAATTTACAGAAAAATCATAAGAGCAATAGGGATGAGAAGATAAAAATTGAATAAAATTGACAACAATAATTCTCACTACATTCACTAGATTTGGTTATACCACCATATTCATGTGCATTTGTGAGACATAACCCTATGAAGAATTCAATAATACAAATCTCACCAATTTATTCAATGTACATTTATTTACATGTATTACAATCCTTTATTTATTAACAAGATAAGATAATCCTTTGCAAGACAACAAGCATGATCCTTTGATTCATCCAAAAATATCAAAATACACTAAATTTAGTAGAGTTCGACATAGAAAATGTAGATGCATTCTATGATAAAAATTATTTCCAACCCTTACACAATTTTTAAAAAGAGATGTACATAGGAACTAGGTGTCCCAAAATTTAAGGATCTGAAAGAGTTTAGTTGAAACTTAACCCTAGGTGACTTGCTCTAATTGGAAAACTAATTGAAAATTAATTGAAAGCCAACTGAGAACTACAAGATGAGTGGGAAATCCCACACCATCTCAATATTTATCAACATCTATGTTGATTTATTACATTTATTTAAAAGAATAAAGAATGCGCAAAGTAATTTAACTAGTACCTAAAATACTTCGAGTCTATAAAGTTATTTGAAAAGATATTAATAAATTCATTTAAATCATTCATACTAGCCCACCCCTTTTGATACTTAAACTTAATCCTCTAAGAAAATGTAGATTCTTCTAAGTTCCCTTGTAGTTCATAAAAATCAACCACCTCAAGATTCTTGGAATTTTTGAATATCTTTTTTTATTTTATCATTCTTGAACAATATAATTCTTGGATACTGACTCATGCAGTGAATCTGAAAATTATTTGATCATCTTCTAGTAGTTGAGGTTACCATTTATGTTGTCTCCTAGAATGTGCAAGAGAGGTCTTCAATGATTTTCAATATTTTTCATCACTTGTTCTACTAACCTTCTATTTTTATTCAACTCTCATTTATAGTTCTTAAGTGACTATCGGTTTCTATTCAACTCTCATTTATAATATGAATTTTTAATGCTATGATTTTTTAATGTTATAAATTGAATGGTCTTCAAATGAAATATATTTTGAATTTGTGCATGTTCAATGTGATTTTTAAATAACTTTGAAATTGTGTGCATTATTTAATTAGTTTGTTGATATATATTTTTTAATTGTTTAACATGCAGTTGCCATATCATTTCTCGGATGGATCCACTTTTCACTTTAGAGGATTTCATGCCTAATCCATAAATCCCTATAGATCCTGGTGCACATCCCACCCCACCACATGAGGATATGCCTCACTCACCTCCACATTCTCCACCACCTAACCCCCCACCCCCTCCTCCATTTGACCAAAATCAACTAAGAGAGAATATTCGAGCCAACTTAGTTGTCATTCAAGGAAACATAGATCTCATAAAAAATGAGACTAGAATCCCTCCACATCTCGCACGGTTTGCATCTACGATGCAAACTATTGTCGATTCTGTTCGATCTATCGATGCAGACCTAGATAGGTTCCATCAATGGAGAGAAGAGAGGAGACAATTCTATGCAGATGGACTGTCATATAAAGAAATCAATGACCTAAAAATCACTAAACAAGCTATGTGCCAATATTTTGTGAACCCCCAAACAAACGAACCAATACCACCCACAAAAAAAAGAATTTCAATTTTATGGTGTAGGCACCCGTAGATAGCTGCAAATTTTTGGGAGAGATGGTGGATGGTGTTTGATACTCCACCACATGGCAACAGTGAGGTGCCCTTATATTTTTTGAGAAAGTTATGGGCTGAGTTTGAGTTGGGTAAAAAACCAAACTATTTTGATATGAGGTCATTTCAGGGAGCTGGGCGTGGCATGCCCCAACATAGACTAGGAGCACGTGTCGATCCTCATCGACGTGCTCCAATTGCTCCTCTTGTTCCTCCTTCTTCTGGTATTCCCGCTGCATTTCAGCAGCAAACCATGTTATCTACAATAGGAGCATTGAGTTCACTTTCAGGACATCTCACTTAGCAGACTACACACGCGGCCACTGAAGTGGCCAATATAGAGCATGGAGGCTCAGGCTATAGGGATACTCAGACATCCACTTCAGGTGAGGCACATGCATCTGGGGCGGGATCATACCTAAATTTACTATATTCTGAGGATCGTCCCACACAGGTATGTTCATCTTTTGAACTTAAATTTAATTCAAGTTTGAAATGTAAAAAATTCATGTAAATAATAACATAAAACTATATATATAATATAATATTAATTCAATAATTTTTTGTTTGGTGTATAGACGCATGATGACGTGATGCCTGGAACTCAATATCATCATCGTGTGTATATGTCGAGTGCTCTAGATTTGGGCTCACCTTTTCAACAGGTACTTGAACCAAAATATATTAATTAATTTGTGTGGATATATATATATATATATATAAACTTTAATTTGAATTTGTACACATGTGTGAATTGATATATTATATCTAGATGCAGGGAGGTCATACTATTCCTCGTATTGACCAGCCACAAGTTACAGTGGTGAGCACTCCTGAGACATCATCAGCTCAGGTGCGTGCTTTCAAAAGTTTGTTAAGTTTAAATTAAATACACATCATAGATCTAATTTAATTTTTTCATTTACATACACATGTGTGAATGATCTATATGAACTGTTGTACATCTATATGTAGGGATTTGATGAGATAACCATGGCGGGCCGCGCACCTGAGACATCATTGACATCTATTCATGGGCAATCTCAGGTGCGTGATCATGAGGTCATATCATTCGAGGTTGTAAACTTTACTTTAAATCTCCTATACAATTTTTACGAACATTATATATATATATATATATCAAGGTTTTCACATATTGTTTGCTTTATATGAATATGCAGGATATAGTGGATCAGGCATTTGCATCTTCTCAACAGACAGTTATGTTACCTGTTGAAGAAAATGTGCCAGTTGATTCACATGACCATATGGTAATTTATGCATACTAGAAATCATTTTTACTATATTTAGTCGATATTTAATTAGTTTTTTTTTTTATCTAAAAGTTTATATTTTCAATTTTAAATATGTTTAATTATATCAAAATTTCTAAATAAATTTAAATCTAATTTCGAGTTTCTTGAACTCTTTTACAGCATGATGCAGGTACATCTAGTCAACGTGGAACAAAGAGGAGACTTGATTTGACCGATCAGCCTGAGAGTTAGATAGTTTTATATTTTATGGACTACAAATCTCTAGTTTTATTTCAATATATGTGTTGGACTTGACATATAAATTTTATGGACTATCTAGATCTCTAGTTTTATTTTGAACATGTTATTATCATATATGTGTGTTTATTTATATCAGTTGACTTTAATATGATGATTATATATGCAGTCAATTATGAGATCATGTTATGTTCATTTTCATAATTATATGCATTTATATACATATCTATATATTTATATTTTATCAAATTTTCAAGTAATACATGCACTATATAATAATTCTTATCTAGAATCAAATTTCATATATATATAACTTATCACATGGTTAGGTGACAAATTAAAACATTCCTTAAATAGTCTCTTAAATCATATTCATAATAAATTAAGGGCAAGTAATTCTAACTATTTTCCAATTACATAGCAAATATTTGAATCAATAAACAAAAAACCATCTCCTTGTATGTATATTTAATGTATAATCTATATAATTGAACAATTATATAAAATGTGGTAAATAGAACACATGAAATATGTATAATCTATAAAATTTGAATAAGATATTTAAAAAGTGACATAGAACAAACATATATAATGTACATCAAGAAGTTTAATGTACAACTATATAACATGATGAAACATATATGTGCATGTAGATACAATTAAAGCTTATCAACTTTTAGGTGAATACCAAAAATTGATATTTACATAGTCTCCAGATAAAATAGTTTTTCAGTTCAACAATCACATTGTAGGCCGACTTGATGAGAACTTGCAAAAATAATTAATGTAAGTAACTACAATTTTTACGAGTCATTTAAGTAAAAAATTCATGCAAGAAAAGAATTGCATATAGTAAATTCCATACAAATTCAAATGATGTTAGCCATAGGATGGATTAAGGGGACCTAAGAGGATATATAGCTTAAGGGGGGGTCTTAAGAGAATTCCTTAAGGGGAGTTAAGAGGATGCATCTCATGAACCCTAGGATATGGCTTAATGGGTCCTAAGAGGATTAAGGAGATGTGAGAGGATATGACTTAAGGGTCCTTTAAGAGGACAAATTAAGGGGATGCAAGAGGGTGGATTAAGGGGAGTTGAGAGAATGAGTTGAAGGAATGCAAGATGGTGGATTAAGGGGAGTTGATAGAATGAGTTGAAGCGATGTAAGAGGTTGGATTAAGGGGGTGCAAGAGGGTGGATTAAGGGGAGCTAATAGAATGAGTTGAAGGGATGTAAGAGGGTGGATTAAGGGGAGTTGATAAAATGAGTTAAAGTGATGCAAGAGGGTGGATTAAGGGGAGTTGAGAGAATGAGTTGAATGGATGTAAGAGGGTGGATTAAGGGGAGTTGATAAAAT
>VDFB02179234.1:68512598-68543027 GCA_007258455.2 Sequoia sempervirens
AGTTTGTTTCCAAACTCCAAACTCCACCGCCATGATGCAACTTAATTTTTGAGCGGCACTATATAGCGCCACTATAGAATAACTAACTTTAAAAGCAATAAATGAACGCAAAAAATGAAAAACAAAGCTCAAGTAAGGATCACTTACCGATGCCCCAATGTCAGGTGGCCGCTGGTATGTCCAGAATCGGTCAGAAATGTGCATCAGGAGCTATCATTGCACCATCTCATCAGAATGTCAGAGCTCAAATCTCAAAATTGCTAGAGGGCTATGTGTGAAAATGAATTGAAAGTGACCCCTCGGAGCCTTTTTAAGCTTGAAAATTAGGGTTTTTTCACCCTAATTGGCTATCCTGCTAGGGTTTTGGACTCTTGAACCTATTTTTGTCTAGTTGAAGCATGTTTTACATCATTTTATTGCGTTTAGACACATTTTTGGCCTCTTGGAGCCTTTTTGGGACCCTGGCCGAGCACCTTTGTCCCTTCTTTTTTTGGTAAGATCACCTGGGGTACTCAAAAATTCTGGGCCCTAACTCCTCTCTTGTGAGCAAGCAATATATTGGCATTTTTCTCTCTCACCGACAACAATGGGAAAGATTTTGAAAATGATTTTTTGGCTTTGATTGAGACTGTTGTTTCGAACCAATGCAACGAAAGTGCATTGCTTCAAAGAGGGGAAAATTGTAGACACATAAAATGTATTGATTGACATTGACATCCGATCCTCCCCACTAACATCGCTTCATCCCTAATCCTTCGGTCTAACCATTTAATCAAATACCTTTATCTGATTAAAATCATCAATATTTCTCTCTTAATTAAATAAATTGGTTATCTAATTAAGTCATTCTTTCTCGATAATTAAATTGACCATTTTGATCTAATTATCCTATTTAATTAAATAATTAATTTTATTTGATTAAATATCTTAAGTCTATCTATTAAATTAAATAAATTAAAACCTTATTTAGTTTAATCTAACATCATCTCTTTTAATTAAATAAATCAAAATCCTTATTTAATTAATCCCTTATCACATTCTTCTCATATTTGATTTATCCACAAATTTAAGTCAAATAGGTCACATCATTTAATCCCTTCATTAAATTAATTAACCTTGATTAATTTAATCTCTCCTCATGTCCTATCCTCCATATTTTACCACTTGCACATGAAAATAGATTTAATTGATTTATTAAATTTCTATTTTTCTTAAACAAGGCATCTTTTAAGGAATATTCCCCAAGTTTGAATTCAAAATCCAAGTGGGATGAGTCCTTCCAACAAGGAATTTACTCTCTTACATGACCTTTTCCTTGAGCCAAGTGGCATTCAATGTATTCTTCCTTCCCTCTTGCATGTCATTTCAACAATTTCAAAATTCAAATATATACATTTATTGGCGCAATCCTCAAAACTTGCACATCCTCCATCCATTCATAAGTGGACAAGTGGCACTTTACCATTGGCTAATTCTTAGTCCCACATTGCTCTATTTAGGACATTCATCCATCTTCTCATTCTATAAATAAGAGGTTAATCTCCTCATTTCAACATCCACAATTTGAGTAAACTTACTATGCTCAAATCATTAGCAAATTCCATCCATTATCATTGAGTTCATAGCTAGGTTATGCAGATTTTTCTATTGGAGCATTCATCAAGCATCAACAAATTGGATCACTCTTCATCACACATCAATCTTGCATCATAGGAGTTGGGAAAGGGCCAATTGTCACATCAAATTGACACCAATTCCCCCATGGGATCAAGAATTTGCATTTGTTTTCAATAGGATTTAGCTTCTTTTATTGCTCTTTCATCTCATTCTTGCTTTATTTCTTATTTGAAACTTTGCTAATGGATTTCATGGGGAATCCTTGTTCTTTCTTGCATTTCATCTTCTAATGTGTTTGTTCATGTTTTTTTGTAGGTATTTGGATTGGGGTTCATACATTTGGTGCTAGAAGGAGGGCAATCTCACCTTTCAATCACGTTTTTTAATCAAAATTATGCATTTTTCTTTGTTTACAGGCTCAGTGTCGTTGTTCAGCACCACTGGTTCTCCAGCGTCACTATATAGGACAGCTGACAATTCAAACTCTGACGCTTTAGTCTTCCCACCCAGAAGTTTGAATTCTAAATTGCGCCGCTGGAACAATCAGACCTGCGGGAATCTTTCAAAAAATCAAACTGGTCGCTGAACAAAAGGGCGATGCATTCATGCTCACTGGCCTGACTGCAGAGCGACGTTGACTGGAAAGCGACACTATATAGCACTGTTGGAGAAATCAAACCGCGACGCCTTCACGGATTGCACCACTGGAGGGGAGTATGAAGTGAAATTTAATTTATAGCACGCGCTTTTTTTCAAATTTTGCTTCTTCTGTCTATTTTCTATCTTTTTGACCTCTATTTTGCAGAATATAACTAATTTTTCTTGTAGGTTGGATTGATCAAAGACGAAAAGCATGATGATGTCATTTCACAAAAACAAGTGTTTTTAAACACTTTAGTGTTTGTTTAACACTATTGGAGGATTCATTACTCCTCTTAAGGAAAATTCATCATCTTTTATGCTTAGGATCCACTAGTTTTGTTTGGGCTTTAAAAAGAACTTTTGAATTCTTGTTACAAAAAGGATTAAAAAGGACATTAGGATTCAAAATTTACTAAAGTTTGTTTTGGGACTAAAAGTTGAACAAGGAAATTTGTCACACTTTGGTGCTTTTAAAATGAACTCACAATTGCTTTGAAAAGTTAAAATGAATATGTGCAACTTTATTTTTGTGATTGCTTACTTAAACTAACATCATCAAAAAGGACGTATGCGCTTCTCTCACGCTTTATAGCGATCTTGAGAATCAAAAGGACTTTTTTATGATCTTAGGTTGAGATAAAGTAATCACCTCCACACTTCATTTTGGGAAATAAAATTGAACAAAGCTTGTGAGTGTGAGTTAGGTATATCGCGTGGGTTCTCCCTTTGTTTCTAAACGAAGGTCGATCGAACTATGGATATGCTTGCTCGCTATTGTTTACCTTTAGAGGGGCCTACCTAAGAGACACATCCACAAGGAGAACTCGAAGGTGACTCCAACCGGTTTTTCATTTAGGCCGGTATATAAATGGATAAGACTAAACTGTCAAGTCCTCATGGTATGTAGGCCTTAGCCATACAATGTCTTTCAGAACGGGGTACTACCGTAAAAAGTATAAGATCCCCTAGTAGGATTGATTAAAACCGTTAGTGGCTTGTTGGACGCTCTCAAGGTGCCATGTCCTCAATGTCCCGTCATTAAGAACCTTGTTTGTAGTATCCAACTAGTCCATCCAACGAGTTTATCAAAGTGGTGCATTGGAACTTAGATTCCAAGAAGTTACTTGCCATGTCCAATCTTGGTTAAAGTATAGAGGTTAAGACTTCATTCTTAACATACCTTTATACTCTTTCCTTGATTGCATGTAAAATCATCTCTTCTACTACGAAGGGCATGAGGCAAGCCCACCAAGAAAAATGTACCAATTGAGCTAGGATGTTATATTGCTTGTGAGTCAAAACGCTTTTACTTGTTCGAAAAAATTTGGAAACAAACACTTAACATCATCATCCAAACTTCAAACCCTTTAGAAGGTAAATACAATTGACCAAATTCATGTGTTATTGCTTGCCCTTGGGATTCACATCCTTAGAGGTTTCTAAACACTTGAACTTACATCTCAATTTACCTACTAAAGATCAACAATAGGTAACCCTTGCCTTGAATTCATCCAATTTCCACATAACATACTTTGTGGGATTTGAAGAAATTAAGACATTGGACATCTAGTTTGGAAAACCTAATGAAAAGAAGTGTTTGTGGTAAAATAAAGTCACTAAGCAAAGATAACAAAATTGACTCTCACATGTGTTGAAACCTCATGATTTCCAAGAAAATTAAAATCCCAAAACAAAATCCTTGAGTCAAAGTTCAAAAGTTTGTGGAAACACTCGAAAGGTCATCAAGAGATACAATAGAATGCAACAAAAGCAAATATATCAAGATAAGCAAGTAACGCCAAATAAAAGCTTTGCACAATAGACAACAAAGAAGATCATTAGAAGCACACATGCATACAATACTAAAATCTAAAATGCAAATTCATTCGTTAAGCAACAAAGAACATGGGAAAGTAAAAACGTAATTAAAACTAGAACAATCTCAACAATTTTCAAACGCATTTCCATGATTCATCTCGATTGCCCTTCTCCATTTTGCTTGTGTAGTATAATTGCCCTCAGATTTTCAAGTTCGTGCAAGTATAGTCTAAGATAGTGATTAGCAAAATATCGAAGATTCAAGACAAAGTGCTCTCAAAAAGTTATAAAATTCGCGAGAGAGATTGGAATGAAGAATGACAAATCAATTTATAGAAAATTGATTATTCAAATGACAGGCCGAGATCAAAAGATCAACAGATGGTTGAGATTGACTGATTAGTCATGCATTCTGATAACTGTCAGTAGTGACATGAGTGATACAAACTAGAAATAGAATTAAAGATTAAATAAATGATTTAATCTTCGGGCCCGCATTCGAAAACATAAGAAATATCTTTGCATGACAAAGATGAAGATTGATTATAACGACTGCTTGAATGCATGACAACAATTTTAATTAATTAAATAAGAATATTTAATTAATCCATTACGTACACACACAATTGAGTTAGAATTGAAATCCATTGACTGGACTTGGATTAAGAGATTACTTGAGACAACCACTCAGACATCAAATGAAGAGTTAACTGAGCGATTAAAATAGATGTCGAGTCGAGTAAAAGTGAATATTTAGATAACTCAAATAATTATCTAAAATATAGAGGAATTTGTTAAAATAGAATTAATGAACAATAAATTCATTTAATTCAAGACTAATATTCACATAACAAATTAAATAAATAAGATTTATTTAATTAAATGATGAAGGATTTAAAACTAATAATTAAATAAATAAATTGGCCAATTATAGTTGAAATATGATAAAGAGTAAAATTAAATAAGAATTTATTTAATTTGACAAGATAGATAAGGTTAATTATAACATAATTAAATAAAAAATGCTTTTATTTAATTAACTCTCAAATAGAATAAAGAGGCAGGAATTAATTCAAATAATTAAGATTATTTACCACAAAGAAATAACAAAGATGAATTAATTAAATAATTAAGATTATTTAATCAATAGAAGAAATGAAGACTATAGAGAATAATTAAATAATTGACATATTTAATCAAGGACCATGAAGAATACCTAATTATGAAGAATAAGGGAAGTCGCAAGCCTAAACCAGGATTTTTGGTGTTCAAGATTTGCCCCTCTTTGATACAATGTCGTTTCAGCGTTGTGTCAAAGAAAGTCGATAAAAATATGCCCCAGTCATGCTCCAGATTAAAACAGGTGAAGGTATGCCCCCTCGGGAAAATTGACAAATTTTTGAAATGTTCAGAAAAATTTGGAAATGCTCCCGATTAGTCCAGTAGATAGGCAGAAATGCAATGCAGTTGACGGAATTGGGTTCGAAAATGGGAGGGACGGGTACGGGATGATGGAAAATGGAAGTTTACATGGCCAATAGGAAAGAAATGCCACCTAAGCCCTAGGTATATATTTGAATTGGGGTGAAAAACTATTCATTTGCACCCACCTAGCTTAGAGATATTAAAATTTGCTCTGGATTGATAGCGACGATGTCTCCAGTTCCAGCCACCCATCACCCCGCATATAGGATCTGGACATACCAGAGACCAGCCGACGCGGACCCCCTGGTATGGACCTAAAACTTGCCTTTTGAAAATTTTCCATTTGCGCGCATTTTAAGACATTTAATGCATTTTAAGTTATGCGTCGTTTTTAATTTTGCGCCGCATATGTATGCGCGAACGACACATATGTATGCGAAAAACCACATTTGAATTTTAATGCCAGTCGGTTAGAGTAGGTTTTAGCGGATAAACACATTTGTTTATTTGGATACGCATTTGAATTTATGAAACGCATTTGCATATGTATAGCTGCATATGTGTATTTAGAAACACAATTGATGTTTTGCAACGCAAATGGTGGTTTTGTGACGTATTTGAATAATATGAGCCGCATTTGTTTAATAATGACGCATATAGAATTTGTGAACCACATTTGTGAAAAAGCGACGCATGTGTAAAAGAATGACGCATGTGCAAAATAACAACGCATTTGCATTTTATGTTAAAACAGTCATTTCGCCCTAGGATAGATGATTCTGGCTAACATGAGGCATGTATAATGTTGTTGCAGGTTGTACTAGACCCTATTTATACACGGGAGTCGAGACCCATGACGTTTTGATTCAGAGACAGTTTGTGGCCGGCCGAGCGACGGACTCTATGGCATTTGGGTTTGTTGCATGTGACCGATATGCCCCAAATTCGGGCAAATCGGGGATTATTGATAGCATTATGTGAGAGGTGGCACTCTGAGACATCATCCTTCCACCTACCGACTGGAGAGGCCACGGTGACATTAGAGGATGTATATAGGATACTGAGACTGCCTATTAGAGGGATATGGGTGGTCTATGATACTCAGAGGGGGATTGCTGAGATGTGTAGATATTACCCCCATGCCGACGTTAGATAGCTAGGGGTTGATGACTATGAGATTAGGTGGCGGGTATTGGCTCAGAGGTATAAACAGTTAGACTGTCTAGTAGCGACATTGATAGGTGGTATAGTACTGCCTGACCGCCGAGGTCATGGATTTCCCGTGGGATCGGGGGAGATGTTAGTGGGCATGCTCGAGCGCTGAGTTGTATATGCCTGGGGTTCCTGTGTGCTAGGGATGTTGTACTTCCACTTGCATGACATTGCCTATAGAGAGGCACAGTCGATGAGCTGCGGTACCACGCTTCTAATGATATGGGCGTGGGAGCATATCGCTATTTTCAGACCACCTGTTACAGTAGACCTACCTCGTGGAGCTCCATACGCCTTCTGTTATGCGGGGGCGACCACACAGCATCATATTGGGGACACATGCTACTTTAGACATGCTATAGACACCATGCAGGAGTTTACATGGAGACCGTACCTGGGCTGCAAGGTGTGGTCAGATGAGGGCGAGCACTTGCCTTTTTGTAGACAGACACAGTATTTGGTGGGACGGACAGTGTCCCATATGCACATTATAGAGCCGCAGTTGCCGGACCGGGTATTGAGACAGTTTGGAGAGGTACAGGATGTACCTCGAGGGAGAGCAGAGTTTGCTCGGTCATCACGAGAGGTCCTACTATGGGGGCCAGAGATTCCAGTCGCCACTGTGGAGGCAGATATTGATGGTTTACAAGCACTTCCATGGAGATGGAGGGACGGACCAGCAGATCCAGGGACCACTCTAGCTTATGATTAGTGGTGGGCAGTACACAGGCCGATTCCCATGACAGATCCAGGGCAGCCAGCACTGGTAGAGCGGCGTGGTACAGGTCCACAAGGCAGACGAGGCAGAGGGAGAGGCCGAGGAGGCAGAGGTGGCCGACGTGATGGAGGGGATGATGGCAGAGGTAGCCGACGTGGAGGCAGGAGAGGGAGGCGTGGTCGACGGGGACGAGGACTAGCCTTGTCACCGATCCAGGAGGAGAGGGGAGGAGAGGAGGATGTGGCTATGCTAGATGTGGCCAGAGGTGGTGTGGAGGAGCAGCTAGCAGAGGCTGTTATCCCAGACATCCCAGACATCCCAGCAGAGGCGAAGGTAGGTGCCGAGGAGGCAGGCAGAGAGGAGGGAGGTGCCGAGGAGGTAGTTGGAGAGGAGGCAGAGGTTGATGCCCTTGGGTTGCTAGGTGCCTACCAGGAGGACGATGATGAGGATGATGATCACGAGAGAGATCTGAGATCAGATCCTGGAGGAGCTCGATGAGGAGGAGGATGGGATAGACAAGGCTAGACAGGATGAGAGAGGGGCGGAGGATCCAGACATGGATACATTGCGAGCCCAGGTTGCCTCCTTGGAGGATTAGATGAGAGTATTGATGGCCGAGAGGGATGCCTATCAGGTGGAGAGAGATAGAGCCTTGATGGATAGGGATCAGGCCATAGCTCGGCGGTAGGAGACTAAGAGCAGCGGTTCACAGAGCTTAGAGCATTATGTACAGGACCATCAGCTGCATTCGCTAGAGAGCTAGTCAGAGCTGGAGAGAGGGAGAGATACTATCGGGACCTATATGAGGCGGAGGTTCCCCTAGAGAGGCGGGCTCCCAGCTTTTCAGTGGCACACAGTAGCAGGTCTCAGACTAGGACCCACACGCGGACAGTTAGCACAGAGGGGGTGGATCAGCCACGTAGAGCAGGGCCATATGACAGACCTCCCACAGCTCAGAGATTAGCAGGTTCCCAGCATCATTCTCCCACACACTCCCAACATGATGGCAGTGGCAGTTCAGGATAGAGATACTGCTTGAGATTCATTTGAGACATTGTATTTTGATCTTATAGCCTACGGGCTTCCATGTATTATTGATACATTATGACATTGTGAGGTGACACATTTGAGCAATATATATATATGATTTTGGCAGCGATTCTCATGATATGCATTTCTATGTACTGATTATGCAATATTTATTTATACGTGTGATGTTTATATGACATGCCTATGTGATGGATGAGTATATGTATTTTATGATGTTTATGCAGCTAATGAGATAATTTTGATTCTATGTGATGTATGGTTCTATATGATGTATGATCCTATATGATTATGAGATGCAATGTGATGTTATATGTATGATGCAGATGACATGTGATGTTATACAAATGTAATGTGATGCCTGTATTTACAGTTGCTTTGTACATGAAATGCTTATAATATGTATTGTTTTTAATGAGTATTGTCTATTATGCCATGATGATCTAGATATGAACTATGCCTATATGTATGAATGTTTCTAACATGTATGTTGATGCAGGATGATATACACCATTTTGTGTCACAGGACTTCGTCATAATGCAAGAAAGAACTGTTAGTGCGGAAAGAAAGATCGACAAAGAATGAAAGATAGAAGATAGATGTTAGTATTAGGAATCTTTGATATTTTGCCGTATCACAAAAAAAGGTATTGCACTTTATCATCATCGGGCGGGACTAATAAAAATGGAGAAAAACACCATGATAGGACATAGATCAAGGTGTGCAAGGTCATCCACTTGCTAATAACAGACAGTCGCAGACAAGGATTGTCATTAACTCATACTAAGGGCACAAGTTGCCCCAGTCTTTTTGTTAGGACAAACCACAGACAGCAAACAAAGTAAAAGTCGGGTCATGAGACGTCATTGCTCCTCTAAATCCTTCATGGGACATCCTTGAGGAAACTAGTAACATGACAACAAATCAAATTTAAAAGACAGTCGACAAATAGCAGTTAAAGAAAATAGAATTATGATACATCGTTGCTTCTCTAAATCCTTCATGGGACATCCTTGAGAACGCTAGTAACATGAATCCCAGTCATCAATACAAGATAAATGATAAGATAAACAAGCCATAAAGTCAATAAGCCAATAAAATAGTTGCCAAAACATGATTTTTTTATTTGATTTGTTGATTGATAGAGCCTGATTGCAGGAGATACACATACCGATAAGACCGGGTGGAGTCAAGTTTCTGGCGTTATGACTATCCTCAGATAAGGCATGACAAAGCCCTCGGTTTCGTAAAGACATGCATCATATAAGACGCTGAGTCGATGTCGCTGATGTGATAAACCGTATATTAAGGTTTTGACCTTATCGATTATGCAGAAGGACTCATCCCGTGATAAGACATAGGTTGATTATTTTCCGATAACGCTTTGTTTCCGGGCGAAGGGACAATAACATCCCCAGAAAGCAAACCGCTGGTTGATCCGCTTTGAATTGTTTTGTTTGGCCAGTTGTTTGATTTTGACTTAGAGACATTGCTGACTTGTTCACCGTGATTGAGGCATGACTTGAGACAATGCATTGACAATTGACTGTGTGTGGACGCATAAAACCCTAAAGGATCACCTAGTACGCCTCGGGCTCATCATCGATGGCCCTGCTCACGCTATACACGCAGAGCATCTCATAGTTCTAATTCTACCTGACCGGTAAGACCGACTACAAATAGAAGACGCGGTGCGAAAGTGAATGCTACAAACCCTAATGGACCTAATTTTAGTATGCCTTGAGGGCTCATCGATTGATGGCCTTGCCTAATGCTATACACGCAGTAGACCCTCAGAAGTTCGACACAACCAATGACCTTGGGTCAAGCAGACATATGGATTGGACTTAGGAATTTATACGCTGCATTGAAAACCTAAACGGACTGACCTAATGCCTCGGGGGCACATCGGCAGATGGCCTTGCCTACGTCCAGTCGCAGAGGCAACGTAGTTCGACAAATGACAAAGACTGACAAGTACGACTGACTTTGACTCTGTTTTTGGATTTTTGAAATGTTTTGATTTTTTTTTGTCTTTTTGAAGTTTTCTGATGTTTTTGTGTTTTCTCAGGTCATTTTGCGATGTTTGTGGATTTTCTATGGTTTTACGTCTTCAACATAGCCAATGTAAGAACCAATATGACGCACGTCAAGTGTTTGCCCCCAGTCGAGTATAAGACCAATTGACTATGGATAGGGTAAAATGGGGGATATGAAATGCGCTCGATGTCAATCGTTCTAGGTTATGGGAAAGACTACCACTTATTATGAATGGTATATACAAATGATGGACAAGAAAGATACGGGATACGTATAAGGATAGGTAGCATGTACAAGGATAAGGACTATGTATAGGGTAGTGGACTATGTACAGGGTAGATTAGAATAATAGTAGACAAAGGAGCAGAGTTGAGTACACATGGCGCCTGTTTGCTAGGTTTTCACCATGGTACCTATCCAAAGCGCCACCGAAGTGGTTTTCACTATTGGACGAATGATTTGTCTTTACTATTTTCCAGATTATCTAATTTTTTTGGTGTTACCAAGATGCCTGTTTGCCAGGTTTTCACCTTGATAACGATTTTTTTTTTTTTGTGATTTTCTGATTTTTTTGTATTTTTGCTAATTAAGACAAAGGCTCCCAGAAGCTATGCGTAGAACTTCTTCAGATGCATACTATTGATTGGTGAGGACAATGGCTCCCCTTTAGGAGTAGAGAGTTGGTACGCTCCTGATCCAAAAGCTTCTGTGACAATATAAGGTCCTAGCCAATTAGGTTCAAACTTTCCTGGTTTGTCTCTTTCTACTTGATTCTTTGGGTTTTCCATTAAACCAGGTCACCAATGTCAAAGTTTTTGTTCAAGACCCTCCTGTTATAGCTACAAAGAAGGTGATTCTGGTATGCTTGAAGATGGTCTAGTGCCTTCTGTCTTCGCTCATCTAAAAATTCTAGCTCATGGAGTCTCGACACTCGGTACTCTTCATCATCAATGTGGCCTTTCAGGGATACCCTCAGGGAAGGAATCTCGACCTCAATAGGCAAAATGGCTTCAGACCCAAAGACAAGTGAATATGGGGTAGCACCAGTGGGAGTACGGATACTTGTATGATAAGCCCATAAGGCAGGGTTAAGCTGTAAATGCCAGTCACGACCAGCATCATTGACAGTCTTCTTGAGAATTCTAATAATGGTCTTGTTAGATGCCTCCGCTTGGTCGTTACCTTGTGGGTAGTATGGAGTGGAAAAGTGATGTTGGATATGAAATTCATCACACAAGTGACGAACTTCTTGGTTCTTAAATGGGTGGCCATTATCAGTGATTATGGACTGAGGAACACCATATCGACAGATGATATAGTTCAGGATAAATCTAGAAATCTGTGTGCCGGTAATGTATGTCATAGGAATGGCTTCAATCCACTTCGTAAAGTACTCAGTGGCAGTGATAATGAACTTGTGTCCATTAGATGATGGGTGATCTTACCTATGAGGTCGAGTCCCCATTGGGCAAAGGGCCATGGTGATGTGTGGGATAGGACGGAGTTCTGTGGTCAAGTACGTATCAAATCTCCATGAACTTGGCATTGGCGGGCATTTTGTTACAAAGACATATGAGTCTTTCATAGTAGGCCAATAATAACCCAGTCTCATAATCTTTTTAGCTAAGGTGGGACTGCTAGAATGGGAACCACATATACCCTCATGCACCCCACGCAAGGTTGATTATGCTTCAGTAGAATCAAGACATCTCAGTAGGGTATTATCTAAGGCACGCCTATATAGGGTGTCTCCGACGATGGTGTATTTGGCTAACTTGCGGAGGAATGTCCTACGTTGGTTATTGGATAGGACAATGGGTATGACTTTGGCATGAAGGTAATCATAGATTTCTTTGAACATGGGGACCGTGGACCAACGCATGTCAGCCACACCATTTCAGAACTGGGATATCGTAGGTCAACCAAAAAGTTGTTCCACCAAGAACTCAAACTTAGGCACGTTGTTAGGAATGTCAAGAAGTGATGCAATTGTAGCCATAGCATCTGCTGCCCTATTTAAAACCTGAGGTATTTGATGAAATTTGACTTTGTCAAAGTACTCTTTAAAACTATCAGCCATGCGCTTATATGGAGTAAGCTTCTCATCCTTAGTCTCATAATCATCATTTACTTGTCTGATTACTAATTGAGAATCACCATAAACATGTAAAACCTTAATCTTCCACTTGACCGCCATGCGTAACCCTGTCACCAGAGCTTCATACTCTGCCATGTTGTTAGTGCATGGAAATGAAATCTTGAATGACTTAGGGATGGAATCACCCTATGGTGTGATAAACAATATACCAACCCCTGAACCATGATTTGTATGTGAGCCATCAAAGTACAGTTTCCATGTTATGTTTGTGTCAAATGTGAATATGAACTCATCAGGAAAGTCCACAACTAATGGGTGATCTTCCTGTATGGGTGCGTCAGCTAACAGATCAGCAATGACCTGTCCTTTAATAGCTTTTCTTTCTACATACTGGATATCATACTCACTAAGTATCATTACCCACTTGGCCAGTCGCCCTGTTAATGCTGCCTTGATGAGAAGATATTTCAGAGGGTCTATTTTAGCAATCAGCATTGTTTGATGGTTTAGCATGTAGTGCCTCAGTTTTTGGGTAGCAAATACTACTGCAAGGTAGGCATGTTCAATGTTACTATAGTTGAGCTCATAACCAACCAAAGTCTGGCTGATATAATAGGACCGCCTTTCAGACCTTCATCAATAATCGCGGCAAGCAATGTCTCGAAAAGATGAATGGGTTGCTGTAATATAAAGAATCAATGGTCTTCTCCTTCAACAGTGGCATTAAGATTGTGTGGTGTGAGTAAATATTCTTGAACATTGAAAAGCCTTCACACCTAGCTGTCCATGCAAAGGGTACCTTTCTTAAGCAGATGTTGAAAAGGATGTGTCTTGTCCTAGTTGCACTATAAATCTTCGATAGATTGCAACCTTCGTAATGTCCTTAGTTGACTAAGATTGGCAGGTGGTGGCATGTCCATGATTGCTTTTACCTTAGCCGGATCCACTTCAATGCCTCATCTAGAAATGATATAACCTAACAGCTTTCCTGACTTGACTCCAAACACACATTTCTTTGGATTGAGTCTCACATTATACTTCTCCAGCCTCTGAAATATCTTGTCTAAAACCTGTAGATGTTCTACCCTTGTCTTGGATTTTACAATTAGGTCATCGACATAATCCTCCATACAAGTATGCACTAGATCATGAAAGATAGTAGTCATGGCACGCTGATAGGTTGCTCCTGCATTCTTGAGTCTGAAGGGCATAACATTCCAGCAATACATTCCCCAAGGACAAGTGAAGGTTGTCTTAGGTTGATCTTCAGTTGCAATTCTGATCTGGTTATATCCTGAAAATCCATCCATAAGAGACAACATCTCATATCCCGCTGTCATGTCAACTCATCGGCGTCTATGTTAGGCAAGTGAAGTCACCCCAGGACAAGCTTTGTTGATATCTCTAAATCGCAGATGCGGATGCTCCCGCTGGTTTTAGTGACTGGTAAAAGATTGGAAATCCAATCTACATAGTTGATAGATCTGATGAAACCAACGTCTAAGAGTTTCTTGAGTTTTGCCTTGACTAACAAAGCAATCTGTGGGTGCATTTTTCTCAGCTTTTGTTTCACCGGGTTTGGCACCTCGGGTTGTGGGGCAAGTAAGTGATGTAGAACAAGTTCGTGATCTAACCCGTGCATGTCAGCATAAGGACCAAGCAAAATTTATCTGTCTGTGTTCAAAGAAGTCATGGAACTCTATTTTCTCTTCTGTGGTCAATGACGCTGCCAAATAAACTAGTCGAGGATTCTCCTTTGTGCCTATGTTGACCTCTACGGATTCTTCAATGAGCATGGGTGACTTTTCCTGCGCAATGGGGAGAATGTTCAAACCTCCATCCTTAGGGTGCCTCAGAGAGGTTTTCACCTTGATGCTGCCCTTTTCTTTTACTCTCTTTTCATTGTCTAGAGGTGCCTTTCGATTTTCACCTAGAGACTCATCCTTTTTATTTTGTTTATCCTTTTTCTCATTTTTGTGACTGGAGGGTTGAAAAGATTCCCCAAAATATGCTTTATTTTCCAAGTCAATGGTAAAACCAGCTTTATGATCTTCGTTAGGTATGCCTTCATGTAATCCCAGGAACTCAGCAATTGCTTCGTCGTTCTCAAAAGTGTCTAAGACGGGTGCATCTTGTTGATCCCAATCAATGAGCTGAGGGTAGACTAATGGCATGTCATCGTCGGAGTTATCGAAGTCTAATGGGGTCAAGGTAAAGATTGAATTATTCATGTGGTTACAAAAATCTTGTACCAGGTCCTCTTCGCTCTTAGGTTTGGGTCTAGGTGGGTGAATAGGTGGGCCTAACGCCAGGGTTTGATTATCAGAAACAGATGGCTCAGGTTGCCAAGAGGTAGGATCAAGTGATTCCCAATAATAGTGTTTAAACCATTCCTCTTTTGTCATTTTCTTTGGTGGACAGGAATTTAAAGGATTGGGTGAGGAACTTAACATCAAGTCAAGTTCTCCAAATAATTTGTCAAGGTCCATGGAAGAAGTAGAGGATAAGGAATCCCACTCATAATCATTAGAATCAGGGGAGTCAGAATGATATTGGTCTACTGGTTTGTGAGATGTCTTAATATCTTCTGAAGCACATGCTTCCTCATGTAAGGGTAATGGAGTACTAGGAACGCCAATCTGAATCGGTCGAAACCCTAGCCCTACTCCTTTTGGCCACTGAGAAACAAATATTGGTTCAATTATGCCATCTTGGTTTAAGCCTAAACCACTTTGTCCATCATATCCTTTGCTTTTCATGATTTTGAAACCCTTTCCATATAGACCTGTAGGAATATGAGCAAGTAAAAGGGGTTCCTGATTATCTTCCTTATACAGCCAGGAAGTGACATCTTCTGCCTCTACAGCCTCTTTGCTTAATTCACCCCATTTAGTGAAAGTTGTTGCGGGGGGAACATGTATAGTGATCATAGACTGTCCCCTACCTGTTATAGGTAGACCATATGACTTAGGAGGAACCAAATGGCTAACACAATAAGAAGTCTTCATGTAATACTCTCCACAACCCTTGTCTTGGATCTCGACCCTAGGAGTGGTAGGAAGTGGGGGTGAAACAAATGTTCGAGTGAGTGTGGATGGGTCAACATAAGAAGATGGATTAGACGATGAGGCCTCGTGGTTTACTGGCACTTGCCATGCTGATGGGATCTCCTTAGATTATGCACACCGAAAGCACCGATCACCATCTATACTATTTCGTGCCATTGTAAGGGAATTTAAGACACCGGATGATATGGAAGGGACTCTCCTTCATGGCATGAATCCATGGTCTACCTAGCAGAAGGTTATAAGGGAGGGTGAGATCCAAGACCTGGAACTTTGTCTCCATTACCGCAGGACCAATTCTGATAGGAAGTGTTACCACCCCCTTTGATTTTCGTTCTTCATCATCATAAGCCTTAATGACAATACTCTTAGTGGTGTCTACGCATGCTTCTAAGATACCTAATGCCTTAATTAGTTTTAAAGTGCATAGATTTAACCCTGCTCCTCCGTCTACCAAAACTCGTCTAACCTTGGTGTCATCGATAAGGACTTCTAGATGTAAAGGGTCATTGTGGTTCGTCTTGTCCGTGGCATAGTCTTGTTCAGAAAACGTGGCATGATGATTATTGGTCAAGTAGCCCACCATTTCCTGGAAACGATTGACATCAAGGTCATTAGGGACCGTGGTGTTCTGTAAAGCCTTATCAAGGATAGACCGATGCTCTGGGGAAATGCGCAACAATTCCAAGATTGAGATTTGGGCTGAGGTCTTCCCTAATTGGTCAAGTAGGTTATATTGTAACTTGGAAGGTTGAGGTGTTTGCTGTGACGGAGGGCCTGGGATAGTAAACTTAGTACGACGAGTATTGACTGCACACTCAGGATTAGCTTTGATAGTAATGGTATTAATGTTTTGATCAGCGGCGTGAAGGAAATGAATGATTTTGCCGCTATCATAATCATGTTTGATACTCGCATAATTGGCTAACATATTGGTCTTAGTACTCGAATTGGGGACAGTTCCTTTCCCATGGTCATGTAGTGGGTCTGAAAAGACTTGATGATCAGTGTTGGATGTCTTTTGTTTTTGTCCACTAACCTCAATAATTCTCTTGTCAACAAGATCTTGTATGATATTCTTCAGTTGTCAACAGTTTTGTAGGTTATGTCCCTTAGTCCTATGATAATCACAAAAGGCATTGTCATCCAACCAAGCTGGTTTAAATTGTCCTGGATCGTATTGTCTTGGTTCCTGCAGCTGTATGAGGTTGTGTTGTAGCAGTTGTTTGAACACTGACTCAATGGGTTCCCCTAAGGGAGTGAACTCACGTTTTTGAAATCTCCTTGGTTGTGGACGTTGAGTATTTGAGACCGTGTTAGGAGGTTGATTGACAGCATTAAGCGTGTTGGAAAAAGTATGAGGTCCTTGTAATGTGAGGAGGGGTCTTGCTTGTAGTGTTTTGGCATCAACCACCCCATCATTGGTGACTTTTTTGTTGCGAGACCAGAATCTGTTTCTGTCAGTGGGGGTGTTTTGTATGATTGGGTTTCTATTGGATGTTGTCATTTTGATTTCACCCTTTTCAATAAGATCCTTTTCTATTATCACCCCTTTTTCCACTAGTTCTGAAAAAGATATGCAACAATGTACCCTTAAGTTACTCCTGAGTTTTGGGTGAAGGTTTTCTTGAAACATTGTAACCTTTTGTTTTTCGGGTATTTCGACAGGACACCTACTAGCAATAGTTCTCCATCTCTGGAAGAAAGCAATGAATGTTTCACCTTCATCTTGCGTTGTGTGGCACAAAGTTGCTATATTTATCTCATGGTCAATGTTGAAAGAGAATTGCTCCACAAATTTCTCAACTAGTTCACCCCAAGATCTAATGCCAGAATCTAGACCCGAAAACCACTCTAGTGCAATTCCTACAAGACTTCTTGGAAATAGCCTCATAAGATACGTGGGGTCATAAGCGACATCTATGCATATGGTAGAAAATTCCCTGATATGTTCTACTGGATTGCGTTTGCCATTATACTTAGGAAGATTCGGTATGACATATCCGTGAGGGAAAGGTGTCATGTACAATGATCTATCGAAGGGGAATGGACATATGTCCTTCGTTGAAAATGATTTATTAGTTGACACCAACATGTTATCCATTTGTGTTTGCAATGCATGCATTTGTGTTTGTAGGACGTCAACTTGGGTCAAAGATGTGCTAGGAGGATTATGCGGATCCATGTATGTATTCTAAAATCCAAAGTATCGTGATGGGTTTTGATTGAACATTGGCATCTGAGGTGGATTTGGATTCAGAATGTTGGTAAATGTATTCTGGTATGGTATCTGCATAAATTGGTGTTGACCTGGGTTCTGTGTAAATGGGTTCCGAGCACCACTCTGTGAAAATGGATTCTGATTCGGAATCGATGTGAATTGGTTTCGACTTGGAATCTGTGTGGACGGATTCTGACTACCAATCTGTGAAAAAGGGTTCCGATTCAGAATCAACATAAATTGGTTTTGACTTGGAATCTGTGTGGATGGATTCTGACTACCAATCTGTGAAAAAGGGTTCTGATTCGGAATCGATGTAAGTGGACTCTGACTGCTAGTCTGGAAGAGTGGATTTTGATTTCCATATTGGAAGGAGGGAATGCCCCCTGTTTGTGTAATCCTTGGTATAGTACTAGTGATTTAAGCACTAGGTATGGCCATTGACTGTGGTAAGGTACCCATGATACTAGCAGTAGGTAAGGTTGTTGATTGTGCACTTTTGACACTGACATATGAGGTATGGACTGAGGTTTTAGGTCTTTTACTCCCAATAAGAGGACCAGTGGGAGTAGATGATGATGCCCCTGTAGTGAAATTAAATCCCGATGTCATGCTAGATATACCAAATGGAGACGTATGGACCATTGTACTCTGTGTAGACGTGCTAGACGGCATAGTCGTGCTGACCTGAGGTATAGTAGTACTAGCAGTCGTGGTATTTGTCCCTTGTGTAGGTTGAGTTTGTAAGGTGCTAATCTCAAATCCTGGAGGTAAGGTAGCACCTTCAGCTAGCAATTTGCCTAAAAACCGTTGACGATCATTTGCTAGGTACTCATCTACAAAAGAGGCAAACTCAGGGTCCTGTGCGGCAGCCTCTATGTCTTCTACCGCAATATGTCCTTGAGTGTTTCTAGTGGTGAATTTGTCTAGTAGAGTCTTATGAGGTCTTGAAGAAAATGGATTGATGAACTCGTTTGGGTTCGACATGTTTTCTCTCTCTCTTCTCTTAGACCTAGTTTCAACCATGTAAGACAAGCTCAATATGCGGGATATGCAAGACTATATCTACAAACTGTATGACTCTAGTCTATATTTTTGGGATTTTCGTATGCAAATAATGAATGTCCTAGGATGACACTAATCTAGACTCTAAAGATGCAAAGTCTAAGCAAGACCCTAAAGTGATCAATTCTATAAACCCAAGATGAAGGGACCAACTGTCTAAAGTCAAACCAAGGTGTCAATTTAGTTAAGTCAAGGAACCAATGTAGGACGAGGATCAAAGACAAGTTGAGTTTCCTAACTAGACTGATGAGCTAGGATGACTCTCTGTAGGACAAAGTATAAGATGATAGGACTAGGTTCAATGACAAATTTTGTTGACACTATGACTTTTCTATAGTATAGATGGTGGACTACTCCTAAAGTTGGTAAAAGTGACCGTTCTAGAAGTCTAATGCAAAGTAATATGTACTCTAAGATGAAGCTAATCTCTAAATGAAGACAACTATGGTAATGACTAAATAACCCTAAAGGATGCAAAATTGAGCAAATCGTTTCAGGTTTTTGTTCAAGGACTGTTTGTGTGAAGACAACTGAAACTGGTATAATCAAGGTTGGATCTACGCTGACTGAATTTTGATTTCGATGACCAAACAAGATGCGTCAGGATTTATTAGATGCGCCTGCTTATCAGCCATGTCCGGAAAACGAAATTTGATGCGCACCTTAAAATTACGTGATGCGACTCTTAACCGACATGCTGGCACTGGCATTATAAATGTATTTTAACCAGCGAAGCGAACGCAATGATGCGACTGAATATTAATATATACCTTTGGGTAATTCTATCGATGCTACCTAAAAATTGATGGAAGCCGGTAATGGGCTATGACTCTCAGGAATTTTTAGTGACATGAAATTTAAACCGACTCCATTTTTTGTGATCAAATTCTGACAATCAAAGACAATCATAAGACAAAGTGTTTTTAGTTTTGATTTTGGACTCAAAGAACGTTTAAATTGATAACAGACAAGCACATCCTAATAGGCCAAAGGCCTAGGGTTTGTATACTTGGTATAGCCCACCTATTATACCCCAGATTGGTGATGAACACCTTCCTTCTCGAGAGTGGATAGCTTAGGAATTTGGTGGCATTGGCTCCCCTCCATAACTCATTAACGTCTTTCTCGAAAGTTAATAATTCAATTTGAATTCTTTGAAATGACCTCCCAAGAACTCATATTCTACCTAAGGGGATCAAAGGTGAGTATCTTCGGCATGATACTGCACTCGTGACTAAATACTGCCAACGGCCACAAATAGGTTATTCCAAAACAAAAAAGGTGTAATGAATTCTGCACCCATTCACAGGTGAACTACATGGCTAAGTCCCCTTTCGATCCATCTCGCTTTAACTATCGTGATTCTGGCTTCAAGAACCCACTTTATATTCCTATTGAAGTCCTCACAGTTCGGTGCTACTCTAAGCCCTGAAGCCGTCATCCCTCGGGTGAGTACTTTTCCCACCAGAACAGGCCCAAGTTCTAGAGTTGGTAACCGCTTCTACACCCGTGATCGCATGGATGCGCGGGTATGTGAGAGGATACTTCATATACCAAGTCGTGGTACCGCATTCTCAAAGCCACCCAAACACGAGATACCGTTAATCAACCAAACAGCATTGCTACGCTACCAAACAATCTGTTTCAAAATTTAACTAGGGTCTTCGACAAGCGTCCTGTAGAAGATCTCATTAGTAATTTTCAATATTGTCTTCGTCAATCGTCCTGCAAAAGCTTGTTAACTCCAAATGGCCACATGCTGAAAATCAAATATCAGTAACACGAAAATCAATTGAAAATTCCAGATTGCCGAATAGCAGAAATAAAATTTTTACCAGTCAATTGCGTCGCGCTTCGCTACCGCCAAATGTGTCGCTTCGCTTCGGCCATGGCCCGGAAACGCAATTATGGGTTCAGATCATTGCATGCGTCGTTTCTATGTCAGATGCGGTTCAGAAATTCAATTGCGGTTCAGGAAAATGTCAGATGCGTCGTTCCGTACGAAAAATCTGCAAAAACCAAAATTAAAAGATCTACGGATTTGCAAAGATGGTGTCTTCACGTCGGGTTCACCAAATGTAACGCCAAATAAAAGCTTTGCATAAAAGACAACAAAGAAGATCATTAGAAGCACACATGCATACAATACTAAAATCTAAAATGCAAATTCATTCGTTAAGCAACAAAGAACATGGGAAAGTAAAAACGTAATTAAAACTAGAACAATCTCACCAATTTTCAAACATAATTCCATGATTCATCTCGATTGCCCTTCTCCATTTTGCTTGTGTAGTATAATTGCCCTCAGATTTTCAAGTTCGTGCAAGTATAGCCTAAGATAGTGATTAGCAAAATATCGAAGATTCAAGACAAAGTGCTCTCCAAAAAGTTATAAAATTCAGAGATTTGAATGAAGAATGACCTAAATCAATTATAGAAAATTGATTATTCAACGCATTGCCAAGATTGAAAGATCAACCCGGACGGCTGAGATCGATGCATTAGACATGCATTCCGATAACTCGACAAGAATGCATACGAAAGGATTCAAATTAGAAAATAGAATTAAATAAATAAAATGATTTAATCTTCTAAACATTCTAAAAAATATAAGAAATATTCTTTGCATGACAAAGATGAAGATTGATTATAACCCACTGTTCGAATGCACGACAACACTTTACCACTAAATAAGAATATTTAATTAATCCCATGTACACTAAATTGAGTTAGAACCGGACGATTGACCCATTTTGACGAAGAGATTACCTCGAGACAACCACCTATTATCAAATCAATAAAGCAACCGAACGATTAAACATTGTCAAAGTGAATACCAGATAACTCCACATAATTCATTCAAAATACAGAGGCACGTGTTAAATAGAATTCAATGAATTAAATAATTCATTTAATTCCAATGAATCAAATATTCGAAGAATAATTAAATAAACAAGATTTTATTTAATTAAATGATGAAGGGATTTTGAATGAATAATTAAATAAATAATGAATTTATTTAATTATAGTTGAAATGTGATAAAGAATAAATTAAATAAGAATTTATTTAATTTGACAAGACGGATAAGGTTAATTAGTAACATAATTAAATAAAAAGCGTTTATTTAATTAATCAGATAGAATAAAGAAAAGTGTGAATTAATTAAATAATTAAGATTATTTAATTAATAGAAGAAATAAAAGAAAATGAATTAATTAAATAATTAATATTATTTAATCAATAGAAGAATTAATGTTAAGGTGAATTAATTAAATAATTGACATTATTTAATCATGACCGTGAAGAATACGAATTACGAAGAATATGGAAGTCGCAGGCCTAAACCAGATTTTGGTGTCTACAACTAGTTATATAGTTATTGAGCCCTAGTTATACTTGTTTCCGTTCACCTCCCCACAACCTATAAAATAATTTAATTTTTCTATACCTTTTGAAAAAGTGATTAGTGCTAATTTTTACTCTTGAATTACTAGTGGTAGCAACCAAATTAAGTTATCCCCACCACTTAGATATAACCAATATATGGCTCTATGGACTAGCATTTTGATTATTAGTAATGACCCTCCTAGTCAATATATTTAAGCCTGTAGCTCACAAATCCTATAGTGTTAAAAAAAATTACATTATTTTTTTTACAAATGATATGCTAGCCTTTTTTACTAATAAAAAAAGAATAACATTTAACATATTTGAAATAATGTTTATGTTAGAGTGCAAGTAAAAGGATAACCAACTATAATCAATATTTGAAACATTTAATTCAATTTCCATTGGTAATCTAAGATATTATCACAATAATATAAAATCACACACATAAATGTATACACATATTCTAGTCTTACCAAAAACCTATTTATGATTATTAGGTCTTGAATAAACCTATTTATGATTATCAGATATTGACTAAACCCGTTCACATTCACCTCATCACAATCGATAAGACATTATAATTTTTCACAACTTGGAAACTATTAGCATTCATGTATGAGACTTATTGTTTGCTAAATATTACTTCTAAGATGAGCATACTTTAACATACCTAAAATATGAAACATCTTTGTAAAATTCAATAGAAGGAACAATTAATGGCATTTATCATAGAATTTCCAAGTATATAAGGTAATTTAATTTATGTTTGATTCCTTTTCTAAAATTTGAGTTTCACTATATTTTTTAATTGCAATAATTTTTTAAAACTTTTTATATCTTGAGTTTGATTTTTTTAATAATTATAAAAAATGAAATTTTTTTATCAGTAAGAAAGATGATTGTAATGATATTTAGAAAAGTAAATACATCATTTAGGCCCAAACTGGGCATCCATCATGACTTCAACAAAGACAAACCAAACTTGGACTCCAACCAAAATTAGCAAACCAAGTGGACACAACCACCATTAACCAACATTTTCACCAAAAAAAATTAACCCACCTGACACTTACAAAGACCAATTACATAGATTACCATTCATACCACCAAACCCAAGAAACTTGAAAACCCACGAACCAACAAAAAACCCCAACCAAGCCCCTTTCACCAAACATTCTGCTAAGCAAAAACTTAGAATTCCCTCTTCTAGACTGAGTCTTCTGCAGGCACCAAACGAAATTTATTTTTTAGAAACTCTGCTCCTGCTATAGCTAGATGTCTGTGCTCAATAAGAGCCATGTTGTTAACATCCAATAAGAAAGGAAAATATCTTACCAATGCGTTTGGGTCATCTAGGAGATGTAGGTCCCGTAGGCATGGAATACCTTTACCAAGTCGAGTTGTGGCCAAAGCTCTATCAAAGCCAACCAACATATCTTTGCGAAATAGGCCCCACATTATCACCCGGGCTTCCATTTTTGAAACCCCAACATCAAGAAATCCATCCAACACTTGGGAAGAAATATCTGAATCCAAATGACACCCTTCAGCATCCTCCATGAACGCTTTCCCAACCAAGCAATTGATAGCTTCGAAAGTTAGATAATTTGGGTGGTGGATAATGCAGTGCAGCCGAAGAGCAGAAATCGGACCTTCAAAGGAAATTTTCCTTTTGGAGCTTTTCAACTGCATTGGTGTAACCGTCCCTCTCATTTCCAATTCCTTCGTAGAAATAAGAAGTATAAACCTACTCATCGCACACGCAGAGCACAAAAAACCATACCACCGATTGCTTTGGAAATAAAACATCACCACCAAGCAAAATAAAGGCCTAGGAAAATGTGCTTGGCCACCATCCTTTGCAACTTGGCGAATTTCCTTGAAAGGACAAAGCAAGTCATGCGATGCTGGCAAAAAATGATGGTTTTAACTCCACCTAGAAAGTTTTTTTTGGATGTGTAGCCAGCTCATCCTCCTGCCAACTCGCCCATCGACCTAGTGCATGCCACCCGGCCACTCCACATCAGCAAATAGGGGATGGGGTGGAACCCTCCCTACCTCCCACTATGCCACTTCTCTAGATACAAAGTTGATAATATAGATTTCTTTTTTATGAATTCCATTTGCTCCCATGTTTTCCAGAGAGTCTGCCTCAAAATTGCCTTCACGCAAGATATGGTTTGTTTCATAGTTTTCAAAACTACTTAAATAGGAGAGAGTGACTTCCAAGATTGCATCCAATTTCCAGTTCTTTAGATGCCCTAATCTCAAAGCATTTATAATCACTGATGAATCTCCCTCAACTATAACCTTCTGCACAACCAGCTCTCTGCAAAACTTGATACCAAGGTTCACCTCTTGAATCTCTTCCATGTTGTTTGTTCCATTGCTTAAGGGTTGAGCCAATCTTCCCACCAACCTCCCATGCCAATCTTTGATTATATAGCCAACACTAGACTTCCCAAGATTGCCTCTTGATCCACCATCGAAGTTTACCTTATACCAACCCTGAGGAGGTGGACACCATTTAGACTCTTCTCTACTTATTGTGTTTGAGAGCCCCCTGGAGTTTATTATGCTAGGAACCTTCATACTGCCCCAGACCTTCAACATTTGTGAGTCTCGATTGGAGAAAATGGATTTGGCACCAGCAACCCCTGCCGCTCTTGAATTTGCTAACTCTAGAATGTAGGCTTCCAATTTGTTGAGAAATGATGGAAGGAATATCACCTCATCCTTGAAGATACGATGATTTCTTCTTTCCAAATTTCCCCAAGGATCATTGATGGACAAAGCCACCACAAGCATGCAAAGACTAAATTTCCACCCAAAATTGGCCAACTTCTGAACCAATCCAAGATTTTGTTCAGTCGTGCATAAAAAATGATTTTTAATGAAAGTCTAGTTTAACTATGTTTTTGGGGTTATGTAGAATGTAATCTATTACAAATGAATAGAATGAATATTTACAATCCTTTGTATAATTTAATATATTATATCAAGAATTAGTAGTTCTAGTTTTTTCCAATGAGCCTTACTACTGCGATTGGTCAATTAAATTTAACAAAGATATATTTACACATCATGCTTAAAATAAAATTTATGTGTGGATGTGGTGGTGTAACATGACCAACAATGATACCTAGAAGTAAATTTTCCTTTTAATAATAATTTTCTAGCCTCATTGTTATCCTCACATTGTGCTATGCTATACATATATCTCAAAGTTCAATGGGATACCAATTATTGACATTGTGGATGACCATATTTTTGAAGATGTCATGAAAAAATTCCAATCAATAGACTTGTTTTGGATTATAATTAAATATCCATTTGAGATATTGGAATAAACAAACCAATAATATTTTGGAAGATAAGGGTATAGATGAATCATTATATGTCTATGAGGTTATGAGTGAATTTATTTTGCATGTTTTGAATTTTGATGTGTACATTGTGATGTCATTGACTCACCAACTAATTATAATTTTTGGCTATGTATAGTTGAAATTATACCAAGGAATCATCAACATTGTAAAGGTTTTAAAGTACTTTTTTATATTATGAAGAAAACATGTTTTGAAAATACAAATAAAAGTGTCAACCATCAAAACACATGGACAAATGTTACAAGAGTGTACCAAAAATTCAAAGCTTTAAATAAATATAGATCCTCCTATGTTTTAGTTTGAGGAAATTTAAAGTTAGAATCCAAAGTGTTGGGATTAATCCTTTTTATATGCTCAAGATATTTATTTGCTAGATTTTTTAACACAATGACCATCTCTTTTCCTACTACTTCAAACTTCTACAAAAAAATATCTCATTTTTGTTAACAAATATATATAAGAAATAAAATAAAATTTGAATGAGTTAAAGGTGGATATGTTAAGCCTAATAAAAATATTTTAAAAGATATAGTGGGACATAAAAACTAATATTTTAAAAGATATAGTGGGACATAAAAACTAACTTTCCATTTGAAGAACATAAAGGACTATGTAGAGATGGTCAAGAGGTTCACCGAATATGGAGCATTATATTTTTATCAATCTTATAACATACAAAAAAATAGAGAAGATTATATTCTATGCATCATAACATGCTATAAATAATCTTCATTGTGTTAGCATTTGGCTAGTTTTCTTACTAGTTTGGCACACATGTGTCCAAATGATCTATTGGCACCCCAATTTGATGTCTTATTTTTTCTTTACTTTTCTCCAAAGGTTGTGTATTTGACCTTATCCACCATTTGATAATAATTAATCTGAGAAATTTTAATTGGGTCCCCTAGGTGTCAAAGGATGCAATGTCTTATTTAAATCCAAGTCCCAACTTCCTTCATTGTTTTCCTCAATATTTCATGTGTTGTCAAAATTTTAAGGTTCTAGGGGTATCCTTACCTACATGCCTTTTTTTTAATCCCAAAAACCCACCTTAAACCCTTGTGAAAATTTACAAAGTCCTTTTTTTTGGTTCCTTGTATTCATGTCCTAGGTATTAGGGGTTGGCAAAGTACAATACACCTTGGGAGATTCAATGCTATCTAAGTAATTATCGGGTGTTAGGGTTTTAGGGTTCTCCTTACCTTAATACCCATTTACTTATCTCCCCACTTCTCCAACTCTAAGCTTCATTCTCAAAATTTATCCAAGTCTTTAGATTTTGGAATTTTAAAGTATTCCTTTCTCCCATCCAAATATTGGTGCTTATTGCGATTCCCAAGGAGAGATCTTTGATATAAGATGTTTAATAAATGATGTGTTTTTAGTTGGTACCTTTATATTATTAGGGTATCCTTTTCCCTATACCCTTAGTAGGCAAGTCGATGGTGGCTTGATGACTCAACAAAGAATACATTGTGGTGCTATATTTTAGAGTGCCAAGTATTTATATGCTCTTATCCCTTGTATTGGGGATTTTCCAAGCTCGATGATTTTATTTTGAATCCTAGGTCTCAATACAAAACTAAAACCGTATATATTATGCACATATTTCCCCCTAAAGTCTATAGCTTGAATTTGGACTCCCTACAAGGCTTTAAGTGCCAATAGAAAATTTATGAGAACATTTTCAATGTTTTTGATGATGGAAAAGCTCCTACAACTGAAATAATCTATGCAAATGATTGGTATGTTCCCATGAGTAATGTTTTTTCTTTGAGTTCCCTTTCTATCAATTCTCCCTCCCAAGTGTCCTTTCCTTCCCTATAAGACTTTGGGCCTTGACGAGAAGTTTGGAACTTTAAGTTCATGTTCCTCTTTTTGCTCCATCATCCAATCCCTATATCTTCTTTGCATATCTATTCCCATTGGATGTTAGGATCCATGAAGGATTTGAGAACTTAGGTTCTTTGTCTAAAGTTCCACTCATATCATTGTGTATTCATCCTCTTTTCTTGTCAGATGTTGGGACTTTCTTGTCAGATGTTGGGACTTACATAAACTTGGAACCTTATATTCTAGGTTTCTATTTCCCTGAAGTCTAATCCCCTACACATCCTTCCTCCTTTTAAGACCTTAAGTCTCAATTTGAACTAGGAACTGTAAGTGCCAGATCCTTGGTTCTTATTTATGCGGCGAATTAGTCCCATTTGGGTCATTTTTGAGTTTTGAGCGAGAAAAAGTTGGATTGTAAGTTTTATTTTTCTCCATGTCGGCCTTGGGGATCCAATTAACGAGTAAATAAGGAGAATTTCCTATAAATACATGTATCTTAACCCTAATTTACATCTCTTAACTCATTCACAACTCATTCATCATTTGTCTTCCATCTCAAGTCAAGCAAGTTAGGGTTTTATCATCTCAAGTCACCAAGATAGCATTTTTCAAACATTCAAGGGCAGATTCTTCATATTGTTGCAGCAATCCAAGATGAATCATCATGGAAAGTTATTAATCCCTTCATTTCATGTTCATTCTTCATATTATTTCTTCATTTGGTTTAATTACCTAAAAGGGGTTTGACCAAGGCAAACCCCCATGCCCTAACATTCAATATTTCTCCTTCTCTTCTTGTGTGTTTGCAGATTAAGACATCTTGAAGGCTTGGAAATCATTAGAGATCAAATTGTAAAGTCTTTTAAGACATCTCTTTGTTGAACAAGGCAAAATATCCATTAAAAGTCACCTACAGTGCTAGAAATCAAACTTTTGGAGGCATACACCTGTCAGGAATCGAAGAGTAGACCGAGGGCTTCAGTTTCCTCTTTTGGATTTTTAGAAATTAAAAAGTGGATTGATTCATCATTAGTGGTGAATGAGTCCCACGGTCACACCTGAATAGGGTTTTCTGCATTTTTGGATACCCATTTGTCCAAAATGGGCTCTAGAATAGTTTCCCAAATCTGGGACTAATTCGCCCAGAATGGTGAATGAGTTCGAGTAGGCCAAAATTTTAGCATCAGTAGCATTTCAAGTGTCATTTCCAATCTCTATCAAGATCTTAGGTGCACCTCTTCAGTTTCATCCATTTTTGTTACAATTTGCTTTCATTTCTAGGTGTTTTTTCATATCACAATGTGTTTTCAAGCAAGACACATTTCTTTAGTTTTCATTCAATAATCAATATCTTTCTTTAGTTTTTTGCATTTAGATCATCTCATCTAGGCACATTTTATTCATGTTTCCATTATACTTGCATTAGTTTGATTGAACCACCTAGATTTTGGGGGTCTACCTCTCTCCTTTAGGTGAAGAACCCTAATTGAGCAAGAGAGTCATAGCTCCTAAACCACAAAAATATTTGGTTCAACTAGTAATACCAATATACTCCTCTAAACAAGAAGACACAATATTTTGAAAGATAGCACCAGCTCCCAAATAAAGAAACCCCAAAAAGGGGACATTATAGTCCTCCCTTCCCAAAGATTGTGTGTCCTCAAGTAATGCCAACACAAATCCAGAAATAACAAACTAATCCACATTAAAACCAAGAAATATCCCACAATCCCAAGATATCCTAGGATATTTGTAGCTCCATCTACTGAAAGCATTGTCCTATTGGATACCTATGCAAGAGACCTCCTGAAAACTACTGGTAGGAAGAGCAATCAAATACTGCAAAAACTTGGTCAACTCCTCAGAGAATTGCTCTCCACAATCATGAACCTAATTGGTCCAACTTGTCACCCCCTTCATCTAAATCCATAAATCAATCATGTTCAGGGGTTGAATGGATTGAAAATGTGTAAACCTATAGCTATGCAAGTCTGAAATGGGCAACTCATAGTCCAATTTTTGAAAAAATAACACCCCAAAAGAAGAACTATTCCAACACTAAAAATATTTTGCCAAAATAAAAAATTTGATCATTCTCTAAGCTAGAAACATCTCCCCAAGAGTCGAAAACTCAATAACATACCAATTTTTTCTCAAAATATCTCTCCAATCCACTTGTATGAACACAAACAGACTCATAAGATGGTTGTAAAGAAAAGTAACAACTTTCATGTCACCCCTTTGATCTAGAGCTTACCATGGTATGCTTCTACCATCATCTTTAATTTCGATCAATCCATGCCTACAATCCCGGGCAAGTAAATTCTCCCCTAAAGTGGCTCCATCATGTTGGGGTTAAACACGAATATTCATCAACTTGTGAGCCAAATCAAAAGAAAAATTGATAACATTTGAAGTCTCCACACATGGGCTTACCATTCGACAATCACCTAAATTAGTGTGGTACTCTTCTCCTTGCAATGAATCCACAAGGCTAACCCCTAAACCATAATGGTCCAACCCAACATGAACTGCCATAAGAAGAAAATCAATGCAAGCTAAATTTTCCTCTACCACATTATCTTTGTGCATCTTAATAAAGGATTAGAAAATGATAGCTTTACTTCCATATCAAATAAGGGGTTATCATAAGTTTGGAAACCGTTTTCACCTTCTAGCTTGGGCCCTATTCCTTAATCATGATTGGGTACTCCCTATATTATCTTGCATGTGATAGCCTTGGATCTCTCTTTGGGAATTCCTCTTAACACCACTTTCCTATCACCATCCTGAAATTTTAAATCCATGGATTTTAAGTTCAAGGTGATCTCCCCTAAGGAATGAAGC